>OU015492.1:95064792-95142292 GCA_907164885.2 Dolomedes plantarius | reverse complement strand
TAAAATAAGAAAATGTTTTATTAACCACACAATTTATAATGGGTTACATCTACTTCTTATAGGCCTGTACTCGATCTTGTGTAACTATGATAGTAATTATAAACAGTAGAAAGTTCGTCGCATGGTTTGAAATTCTCAATATTTTGTGATACATAAATTAAAAGAAATTAATCTCCTTATTATTTTAAATATCACATGCAAAATGAAATTGTGTATTTTATTTCAGTGCAAACATGTTCAAAAATAAATGTATTTGATTAAATATGCTTTTTACATATTTTAATATTACTCGATAAATCTAAAATGTCTCTCCGATGCCCCTCAGCCACTAGGGTGATATTTTCAGTGATTAAGTTCAAAGTGCATTATACATAAATAACTTTATGCAGTAAGGTTTTAACATCACCCTTGTTCTCCCAAGCTACAGTAACTGCGTGCCTTCTTTTAAAGATTTTCCTAATAGTTTAAATGAAAACTAAACAATAAGAATTAAATGAAAACTAAACAATACATTATATTGAAAACCATTTAAGATATTAACACCAGTCACAGTGTGCCCTGTTATTCTTCGAAAGGCTGTGAGTATTTTTTCCCATAATCAAAGAAACCACATGGCAAAGAATAAACAGGAAATCCAAAGTAAATAAAGCACAAATAGCAGTAAGGTGCAATTTTGCATACGGCCGTTTCGAAGCTGCAAAGGAGCTTCTTCATCAGTGCAAAGAACTTAGTGGCAGCTCAAAAAGCCGAAAACTAAGCAGTTTTCGAATATGTTCGTAAATGTTCCATGCGCATTTCTTTTGCGTATCATAAGGTAATTTTTATTTACAGAATACCTTATAGAACTAACAATGAAACTTATTGCTTATTTTAAGCATTCATTAAAAATATAAAGAGAAAAAATAATAATAGTGAAAAAACCCTTTTTATTACGCAAAATACCTATAAATCATCTTTTCAAGTACACAATTTAGAAATTCTGAGCTACGAAGCATCATTATTTCCAATAAGATTTATTTCATATTCAGTTAAGTATATAAAACTTCTATTTCAAAGCAATATGATAGTTATAAATGCACCTGAAACAGTTTGAATATTCGTATGACATGAAAATTTTTATTTTGAGAAAAACACATTTAAAGTTATCGCTATTAGTAACCACATAATATCTAAATTAGATACAAATGCCTATAACTAAGAAAGTAATCACAGAAATTAAAAATTCTTTTTGCAACACATTCTTACTCGTACGTAGTTTAGCAATTCAATAAAATAAAAAAATCGCATTTTTGGACAAATTTCACAATTTTAAAAGTCCACTGTCCCCTTAAAACGTAGCATTATGGATGTGTTTACTTGTCAGAAAACATTGACGCGAATGTAATTATTAAGGGATATATGACTGAAGTAAAAGTATTTTTAATGCACAAATATTTCTGTAAGTCATTAGCAGTGTTTTGTTGTAAATATGGCTTCACATAAAATACAAGTATATCCTAACATTGTCTATGGTATCCTAACGTTGTCTATGTACACTCCAGTTACTCTACATTTAATTAAGTGCGATTCGTTGAATAGAATGATCAATAATTTATCAATAACCATTATCTGTAAATTAGAGTTACTGAAGCAGGTGAGTTAACCGACTCTCTGAATAAACACAGAGATCTCTTGACTTAATAGAAGATAAATTAGAAATTTGTTTCAAAAGGATTAATCATTCAGCTGAAATAATAAATATTTAATTCACATATGTGTATTTGCACATTATCCATAAATTATACGTAAGTATAGAAGTAGATAGAAGCAAATTATGCTAAAACTAATAGACCCTTCTCTTGCATTTACTTGAGACTAATAATACAGAATCGGTACTTTAATATTTAATACTGTTATTTACAACCCAATTTTGAGAGAGGACATCTCCGTAATATTAAATGAAGTATATTGCTAATCACAAATTATTAAGGACGGGAATTTATTCATAGCTAAAATTTAATTCAGTCAGTAATTTGAACGTTTTAAATACCATGGTTACAATATCCAAGATTAAAATACATTTAAAATATAAATTTAAAAGAAAATCTTCAAATATAAATTTTGACACTGTATAACATGTATTAAACATGTATTTTTGTATATAACCATATATTTTAAGATATTTTTTGATAAATCTAATAAGAGGGACAATAATGAACTTATCTATATACAGTCCATTCCAATTTAGTCCGGTAAAAAGATTTTTTTTTCTTACTCTAAGAATAACGAACTCCATATGAATACTATTTCCTTCATCCACCGATACTAAAAAGAATTCTAAAAAATATATATTTTACATTCCATGCGAGTCAAAATTCGTAATAACGTAAACGTGTTAAAATGGTAGATATTTTAACGGAAACAAGAGATTGAGAGAATGTTAAAGGGCTATATATAACAATTTAGGTCAATGTATTATTTCATGAATGGGATTTCTTTTACACAAGAACAAATTTTGCTTGAATTACTGAAATGGTAGATATTTTCAGGGAAACAGCAGAGTGATCGAAAGTAAAACGTCTATACATAACAATTTACGTCATTGTATTATTTCATGAATGTGGTTTCTTTTACTTAAGAACAAATATTGCCTCTCATGCACGATTTATTTTTCAGTAAATTTTATATACCGCAGTTTTCCATTTAGACAGAAATAAAATATTCGATATTACTAAATATCAGTTGTTTTTCAGATTTATATCAGAAATGTATATACTTCGAACTCAGTCGACTCTTAGTTAGCTTTGATTGTGATGGGATAAAAGAAAAATACAGTTATTTCAGATAAAGGCCTAGTTAGAAAAGCGATAATTATTTTTTTAATTTTATGATAAAAATGAAGGATGATTAAATTTTGAAGAAAAAATCACGTTTTTTTGCTGATATCTTTTGCAGCCAGAAACTTCAGAACATTTATATCTATTGTTTATGTTTTCCGTTGTTATTAGCTACCATTTGTTTTCATTGTATATAATCGTTAATGATCGTAGACTCAAACATTTTTTTTTTACATTTCAAATGAACTGCTGCCTCCATTTTGTACAAACTTTTAAATTAGACTTCTTTGAGACAGCATATTGTAAAGAATTCGCCGAATGGTAGCGAAAAGAAATCAGCGATACAATCTAATAATATTTAAAATGACCGATTTATTTACATGATGATTGAGTCGATGAAAATTACAGGAGCGATGCTCTCTAATGCTGTGCGGATATACGAGTCAGCTACCACACCTCAGTTATATTAGATGTCTAACTGCACTCAGGCACTAAAGTTCTTTAGATCGTGCACGGGAACTCAGGATACGTCACGATCACCTGCGAGAATTGAAGTCCACAGAAACTCAACAATTGTCCAAATCCTTCTGGGATCATAAAACAAGCTAGGTCGACAGGAAGTCAATATAACTCTTCGCCTATCACAAGGACTTATCGAGAAATTAAATTATAGGCTGCGAGGCCTGAGTAGCACCTCTTAGCTTGAGATCCTAAACTCAGCCTTCAATATACTTCTGCCCGAAGTAAGTCGACGGGGTGTCGAACGATTCTTCTCCGAATCGAAAGTAAACACTTTGCCTCACCGAGGACTTTATAGAGAATCTATGCTCACTTCTACCCAGACTTGGGTGTATATAATTTGAAGTGGCACTCTATTTGTATTTTATACAAACACAGTTTATATATGAAACAATTATAGAGATTCTATGCTCACTTCTACCCAGACTTGGGTGTATATAATTTGAAGTGGCACTCTATTTGAATTATATACAAACACAGTTTATACATGAAATAATGTTTATTGAATTCGCTGCACATATAATTGGCTTTTACAGCAATAAGCATGCGTACTACTTGTACGGAATGTAAATACAGCTTTCAAGAACAATATATTTTTATACTCACGAACAGTAAGTCAAACCAGCAGTACTGCCACGTAAACTTCTGGCCCGTAAAGCACCAGCGCAGGATAACACCTTTTCAACCTTAACAACAACTCCCTCTCTTTCATTAATGGCGCTGCGTGGTATTTATACTAAGCGCGTATGCCAAAATTAGCATATCTGAAGCAGCTTCTTTAATTCACTCAAAAGTTCGATTCTTGTGAATCGAATCTTGTGTATACCTTACACTGGCCTCCCTCGAAAAAAAAAATTAGGTAACTGAGGTCTGAACGGCTTCAGTTAACTAATTGAAAACGCGTGCTGGTCTGACTTTTTACAAAATGGGTGGCAAAGCCAAAAAACCTTCCACACGTTGTGTGGGGGAAAAACGCCACTACCATTTTACAAAACTAACCCCGAAGGGTCCAGGTGACACCATTACACAGTGGATTTGCAGAGTTGCGGATACTGAGCTGGCCAACTGCGCCCTAAAATATCTATTTTAATTAAAAGTGACAACACAATTGCACAGCATGACATTTCTTGACTGTATCTGCTCTCCCCCAATTTATAATGTACATGTGTTATGATTTGCGAAGTTAGTATGTTAGTTGTTTGTTATCTGTAGTTAGTATGTATTTTTTTCACTACATGTCCCCTTCAAAAATTTATAAAACAGTATGCCGTTTTTTTTTCAGTGGCTCACCCCTTCCCCTCAAAATGTTTACACAGTATATACACTGGGGAATTTCAAACCAATTTCGTTCGATTTTATTAAAGGGTGGGAGTTAGAATAAGAGAATTGATACAAGACTTGTTCCTCATGAATGCAGCAACTTCACTGCACCAGTTTGTCCAATCCGTGGAACCTCTCTTGATGGTCGCAGTCCTAGTAAAGGGGTTCGTTGACCGTGTGGGCATCCTTCGTGCAGCAGGTCGTTGGTCCTGAGGCGCTGGTCCGGCTTGACGATGGACAGGAGGTCTCTTGGGAGGAGGCCAACCTTGCTGGGCGGCTGATATCTTGCGTTCCCTGTACTTATGCAAAGGAGCTTTAAAATTGTCATTCTTCCTTTTCATAACCTTGTGTACCTTATGTGTGCCACGTTCATCCTTAGATGGAGGTTTTGTAGTGCACACTTTACTTTTCTTCGTACTTTTGCTTGTATCGGTATTAGATTTTAATGCAGATTCTATTTTTTGAAACTTATACGTCGCACCAACGTGTTTAGTAACTGGCTTTATCTCTCTACTTGTGTCATGTTTTTCAACAAACTGACTCTGTTTTTGGTATTTGTGCTTATACGACTTCTTGTTTACCGCCTTAATTACTTCAGTATTTGCAGTTTTAATGCTGGAACCTGAAGGCTCTTTTTCACGTTTTTTATCCCCCTTAACTTTAGTTTTATCCTCTTTTGACGAAAAAGTCACTTTGAAACTTGCGATATCAGAATCGTTATCATTTAAATTCTTTAACACTGCTTCAGTTTTAGGAAGATTAAGCTTTTCGTACTCGTGCGTTTTATTGCAAACTTTCTCTATAACTTCCGAAGCATCAGCTAAACTACCTACAGTATAACTCTGTGTCAACTTTTCATCCTGATTCTCAGTCTGGTTTTCATGTACTTTATTTAAAACCATATTATCAACCTGGCCTACACAATCCCCATTCGGCTGGAAACTTGAAATAATATCATCACCTAGCAAGTTCCTACTATCGTTTAAAGAATTTTTATTGTCGTCAACCAATAAGTATTCACTAACTTCCGTAACGCATACTTCGTCATCTACTAAATTTCCTTCATTAACAGATGTGTGAATATCATCTAAAATATCAGGTATAGCATCAATAATATCAGGTATAGCATTAATAATATCAGGTATAGCATTAATAATATCAGGTATAGCATTAATAGAAGTGTCCGATGATTTATTTTCTAAACCACTAGCATTAGTATCGGCCCTATTTTCAGAAATTTGTACTGGAATTACCGCATTATTCCAGCTAGACTCACTTTCTTTATAAGCCACAAAAATACCCTGACTTTCACTATTCTCAAAATAATGATTACTACTCGGACAAAATAATACATTTGACCAAACAGTTTCAACAGGTTGAACCATATCATGTGAATCAACTTGCCAGTGCAAGTAAGGTGCTTCCCTATTATTTTCTTTAAGTGCACTAATTTCATTATAACGCCGTGCGCTTCTATTATTTTGCCAGCGGTACTGCTTACGCTGCTGGTTTGAAACTCGCGAAAAATTTTGGCGCGGCTGTATAAAACTTCTCGTACCTGGATGACGGTGAGGGGTAGCGAAGAAATGTCTATTGTCATATTTAGCTAAAGCTTGAAGGAGGGTAACCTTGCTTGTAATTGTTTGATTATCTAAAAAATCTTGAACACTTGGCTTCAAACGTTGGATAACTATTTTTAAGATTATCGCTTCCGTCAACTCTTCTAAATATTCCTCACACTTGGAAATCTTTTCCGTAGCAAAATCTAACGCAGACTGACCTTCACGTTGCCTTAGCGAATAAATTTCCGCTTCAATTTCACTTTGATTAAAGGTCTTTGGAAAAACACTAAGAAACTGTTGCTTGAATGACGAATAGTCAAAAATCAGATTACTGCTTTGCATACACGTGTACCACTGATATGCACTACCTCTTAAAGCGGCTAGAGCAATTTTAAGTTTATCCCCCTCTGGGGTGCATTGTTGCTGAAAGTAATGCTCAATTTTCTTTAGGAATTGGCTTGAGGGGCCGCCATTGAAGGTGGCTTCGAATGGCGCAATTTGCTGAACCATAATTACCCGAGGAAAATTTCCAGCAGGATTTTGTTCTACAACACTCATTTTTTAAATAGTATATAAGTACTTGCAACAATTTTATCAATATACGTACACAGTACACAGTTTTTAATTTCAATTATGTTCTTCGTTACAAATTTAACGCTAACTACCAGGGTATATATATCTTTCGGGCGCCAGTATAGAGATTCTATACTCACTTCTACCCAGACTTGGGTGTATATAATTTGAAGTGGCACTCTATTTGAATTATATACAAACACAGTTTATACATGAAATAATGTTTATTGAATTCGCTGCACATATAATTGGCTTTTACAGCAATAAGCATGCGTACTACTTGTACGGAATGTAAATACAGCTTTCAAGAACAATATATTTTTATACTCACGAACAGTAAGTCAAACCAGCAGTACTGCCACGTAAACTTCTGGCCCGTAAAGCACCAGCGCAGGATAACACCTTTTCAACCTTAACAACAACTCCCTCTCTTTCATTAATGGCGCTGCGTGGTATTTATACTAAGCGCGTATGCCAAAATTAGCATATCTGAAGCAGCTTCTTTAATTCACTCAAAAGTTCGATTCTTGTGAATCGAATCTTGTGTATACCTTACACAATGTTTATTGAATTCGTTGCACATATAATTGGCTTTTACAGCAATAAGCATACATACACTTGTACGGAATATAAATACAGCTTTCAAGAACAATATATTTTCTATACTCACGAACAGTAAGTCAAACCAGCAGTACTGCCATGTAAAAACTTCTGGCCCACTAAGCACTAGCGCAGGATAACACCTTTTCAACCTTAACAACCTCTCTTTTTTTGTTAATGACGCTGCGTGGTATTTATACTAAGAGCGTATGCCGAAATTAGCATATCTGAAGCAGCTTCTTTAATTCACTCAAAAGTTCGATTCTTGTGAATCGAATCTTGTGTATACCTTACACTGGCCTCCCTCGAAAAAAAAAATTAGGTAACTGAGGTCTGAACGGCTTCAGTTAACTAATTGAAAACGCGTGCTGGTCTGACTTTTTACATAATGGGTGGCAAAGCCAAAAAAAACCTTCCACACGTTGTGTGGAGGAAAAACGCCACTACCATTTTACAAAACTAACCCCGAAGGGTCCAGGTGACACCATCAAACAGTGGATTTGCAGAGTTGCGGATACTGGGCTGCCAACTGCGCCCTAAAATATCTATTTTAATTAAAAGTGACAACACAATTGCACAGCATGACATTTCTTGACTGTATCTGCTCTCCCCCAATTTATAATGTACATGTGTTATGATTTGTGAAGTTAGTATGTTAGTTGTTTGTTATCTGTAGTTAGTATGTATTATTTTTTTTCACTACATGTCCCCTTCAAAAATTTATAAAACAACAGTATACCGTTTTTTTTCAGTGCCTCACCACTTCCCCTCAAAATGTTTACACAGTATATACACTGGGGAACTTCAAACCAATTTGGTTCGATTTTATTAAAGGGTGGGAGTTAGAATAAGAAAGTTGATACAAGACTTGTTCCTCATGAATGCAGCAACTTCACTGCACCAGTTTGTCCAATCCGTGGAACCTCTCTTGATGGTCGCAGTCCTAGTAAAGGGGTTCGTTGACCGTGTGGGCATCCTTCGTGCAGCAGGTCGTTGGTCCTGAGGCGCTGGTCCGGCTTGACGATGGACAGGAGGTCTCTTGGGAGGAGGCCAACCTTGCTGGGCGGCAGAAATCTTCCGTTTCCTGTACTTATGCAAAGGAACTTTAAAATTGTCATTCTTCCTTTTGATAACCTTGTGTACCTTATCAGCGACGCATTCATCCTTTGATGGAGTTTTTGTAGTGCACACTTTACCTTTCTTCGTACTTTTGCTTGTATCGGTATTAGATTTTAATGCAGATTCTATTTTGTCAAATTTATACGCCGCACCAACGTGTTTAGTTACTGGCTTTATCTCTCTACTTGTGTCATGTTTTTCAACAAACTGACTCTGTTTTTGGTATTGGTGCTTATGCAACTTCTTGTTTACCGCCTTAATTACTTCAGTATTTGCAGTTTTAATGCTGGAACCTGAAGGCGCTTTTTCACGTTTTTTATCCCCCTTAACTTTAGTTTTATCCTCTTTCGACGAAAAAGTCTCTTTGAAACTTGCGATATCAGAATCGTTATCATTTAAATTCTTTAACACTGCTTCAGTTTTAGGAAGATTAAGCTTTTCGTACTGGTGCGTTTTAATGCAACCTGCGTCTATAACTTCCGAAGCATCAGCTAAACTACTTACAGTATAACTCTGTGTCAACTTTTCATCCTGACTCTCAGTATGGTTTTCATGTACTTTATTTAAAACCATATTATCAACTTGGCCTACAGCATCCTCATTCGGATGGAAACTTGAAATAATATCATCATTACCTAGCGAGTTCCTACTATCGTTTAAAGAATTTTTATTGTCGTCAACTAATAAGTATTCACTAACTTCCGTAACGCATACTTCGTCATCTACTAAATTTCCTTCATTAACAGATGTGTGAATATCATCTAAAATATCAGGTATAGCATTAATAATACCAGGTATAGCATTAATAGAAGTGTCCGATGATTTATTTTCTAAACCACTAGCATTAGTATCGGCACTATTTTCAGAAATTTGTACTGGAATTACCTCATCATTCCAGCTAGACTCACTTTCTTTATAAGCCACAAAAATACCCCGACTTTCACTATTCTCAAAATAATGATTACTGCTCGGACAAAATAATACATTTGACCACACAGTTTCAACAGGTTGAACCATATCATGTGAATCAACTTGCCAGTGCAAGTAAGGTGCTTCCATATTATTTACTTTAAGAGCACTAATTTCATTATAACGCCGTGCGCTTCTATTATTTTGCCTGCGGTACTGCTTACGCTGCTGGTTTGAAACTCGCGAAAAATTTTGGCGCGGGTGTCTAAAAATTTTCGTACCTGAATGACGGTGAGGGGTAGCGAAGAAATGCCTATTGTCATATTTAGCTAAAGCTTGAAGGAGGGTAACCTTGCTTGTAATTGTTTGATTATCTAAAAAATCTTGAACACTTGGCTTCAAACGTTGGATAACTATTTTTAAGATTACCGCTTCCGTTACCCCTTCTAAATATTCCTCACACTTGGAAATCTTTTCTGTAGCAAAATCTAACGCAGACTGACCTTCACGTTGCCTTAGCGAATAAATTTCCGCTTCAATTTCACTTTGATTAAAGGTCTTTGGAAAAACGCTAAGAAACTGTTGCTTGAATGACGAATAGTCAAAAATCAGATTACTGCTTTTCATACATGTGTACCACTGATATGCACTACCTCTTAAAGCGGCTAGAGCAATTTTAAGTTAACCCCCCTCTGGGGTGCATTGTTGCTGAAAGTAATGCTCAATTTTCTTTAGGAATTGGCTTGAGGGGCCGCCATTGAAGGTGGCTTCGAATATCGCAAAATGCTGAACCATAATTACCCGAGGAAAATTTCCAGCAGGATTTTGTTCTACAACACTCATTTTTTAAATAGCATATAAGTACTTGCAACAATTTTATCAATATAAGTACACAGTACACAGTTTTTAATTTCAATTATGTTGTTCGTTACAAATTTAACGCTAACTACCAGGGTATATATAATTTCGGGCGCCAGTATAGAGTTTCTACTATAGGGGGTACTCTATTTGAATTTGAAGCAAACACAGTTTATACATGAATCAATGTTTATTGAATTCGTTGCACATATAATTGGCTTTTACAGCAATAAGCATACGTACACTTGTACGGAATATAAATACAGCTTTCAAGAACAATATATTTTCTATACTCACGAACAGTAAGTCAAACCAGCAGTACTGCCATGTAAAAACTTCTGGCCCGCTAAGCACTAGCGCAGGATAACACCTTTTCAACCTTAACAACCTCTCTTTTTTTCTTAATGACGCTGCGTGGTATTTATACTAAGAGCGTATGCCGAAATTAGCATATCTGAAGCAGCTTCTTTAATTCACTCAAAAGTTCGATTCTTGTGAATCGAATCTTGTGTATACCTTACAACTTGAAACGAAGTCATGGCTGCAAATGCCGGAGTAGCCAGTCTCAGCGTGAGAACTCAGAGCTAACTGAATTTTTCAACTGTCGTAGCAACGCACTTTGAATTTTGGCGCTGGTATCGCTCTAAATGTAAAAGGGCTCTAATTGGCGCCTTTTAAAAGTGACCTCATTTCTCTGGATTTTGATTGGATTTTCTTCAACAGCTGTTTGGATCCGCCCTCAGGTTCCCTGTTGTTTTTTCCTGGAACGTGCATGAAAAGAAGGGGGGTTCCGCCCTCAGGTTCACTGTTGTTTTTTCCTGGAACGTGCATGAAAAGAAGGGGGGGGGGGTCTAGCTCTTTAAGATTGTGAAAATCAATGGATTCTTCACAACCCCTCCCCTCACAAGAGTTTTGTCTCAATGGCAAAACTGTAAGGTAATTATTAGACATGGTTCACCCGACAGTCATTAGAGGCAACAATTTAATAACAATGATACACAATATACAACAATTAAACACTAGAATATTTACATTTAAGTACTTATTAGCTAATTTTCGTGTAGCATTCTGCTTTAACAGTCAGCATGACCGATGTCCTTGCCAGCTCTGTGAACGATCTTGTAATCGAACGGCTGCAAGGCCAACGCCCATCTCATCAGCCTGGGATTATTACCGGCATTAGTCTTGAGAAAACCAATGGGTTGTGGTCGGTCTCAATGGTAAATTTTTGTCCGTCTAAGTAGTGTTTTAACTTTTTTATGGCATAATTTATACCTGCACATTCTTTTTTTGTCGTGCAATACTTCCTCTCGGCGTCGGAAAATTTCCTACTTAAAAGTAGAATGGGGTGGTCGGTATTATCTGGTCCCTTCTGAGCCATGATCACTCCGATCCCTTTGTTGGAAGCATCAGTCTGCAGAATGAACTCTTTTGAAAAATCAGGGGAGTACAACACTGGTTTCTCCGTGAGTTTTTTTCTTTAACTCATTGAACGCTGTGTCACACTCCACTGTCCAATCTACATTTTCTTTCCTTTTCGGCCCATTTAAAGATCTCGTTAAGGGTTCGGCCGTGATGGCATAATTTTGAATGTACCGCGAATAGTATCCGCTCATACCCAAGAACTGCCTAATCTGGGTTTTGTTCTTTGGTGTCGGGAAATCAATTACGGCTTGTATCTTTGCTTCAGTGGGCGTTCTACGTCCTCCCCTACCATGTGCCCTAAATATTTAACACAGTTTTGCGCGAACTTACACTTGGCAGGTTTAATAGTTAATTTAGCTGAAGCTATTTGTTTTAAAACCACGTCAAGATGTTTCAGGTGGTCTTCCCATGTTTCCGAGAATATGGCCACGTCATCAAGGTATGGGACGCTAAAATCGTCACACCCTTGCAATAACTGTGCCATAAACTTCGAGAAACAGTAGGGAGCGTTCACGAGTCCAAACGGAAGGACTAAAGGTCTATATGTCCCGAACGTCGTTACGAAAGCTGCTAATCTCTGCGCTCTCGGTGTTAAGGGGATCTGCCAATAACACTTGGTCAGATCAATGACAGTTATGTATTTGGCTGCCGAAACTTTCTCTAGTCGGTCGTTCATATTCGGTAACGGGTAGTATTCCGTCCTAATGATCGAATTTAATCGTCTGAAATCAATACATGGTCTCGGGTCTCGATTCGGACTCTCTACTAAAATCATTGGGGACGTGTAATCGGATTCCCCGATTTCAATTATCCCTAGATCCAACATAAGTTTAATTTCTGTCTTAAGGATCTCGTTTTGCCTAGGAGAGGTTCTATAAGGCTTGGATCGTACAGGTTTGTCACTGATCAACTGTATAACATGTTCAATCATATCCGTACGCCCTGGATCATTTGAGAACAATTTACTATGGGCTTTTAATAATTCTCCTAGCTCTTTAATTTGATCCGGTGAACACCTTTCTTCCAACGCGCTATCCTTGACTATATCCCCAAAATCGAATATATTTGGACTAGCGTTCGGATAGGGAATATCTAAATCTGATTCCAAGCTTTCTTTGCTAGTTTCTTCACTGATTAGAATATTTACACTCTCAACTCTCTGATGATAGGGTTTTAAAAGATTCACGTGATACAGTGACGTTTTGTTCGCCTTACCAGGCATTTTAACGACGTAATTCGTCTCGGACAGTTTTTTCTCTATTAATCCGGGCCCTACCCATTTAACGGCAAATCTAGTCGGTTGATAGGACGAAAGAACTAACACTCTTTCTCCTACTTTAAATTCCCGTCTAATGGACCCTCTGTCATAATAAGTCTTCCTTTTTTGCTTAAGTTCCACCTCCGTAGACGCGGCTAGTTCCTGACATTTCCGCAATCTATTTATCAGGTTATACACGTACTCTGTCACTACATCATCCTTACCCTCTAACTCGCACCATTGTTCGAACAAAATAGTTTCAGGCACGCGAAGGGTCCGCCCATACAACAATTCGGAGGGACTGAACCCAGTTGAGACATTGGGGACGTTTCTTAAGGCTAACAATGCTGACGGGAGATGCTTTTCCCACTGCTCACCTGTCTCTATACATGCGGCTTTCAATAAGCGCTTAATGGTTCTGTGGAACCTTTCAACCGGATTAGTTTGCGGATGATGAATTGAGCTGTGAAAAACCTTTATCCCAAATTTCTCAAAAAAGGTGGTTGTTAAATTACTGGTGAAATAAGATCCGTTATCACACTGGACCTCTTTCGGAAAACCTATTCTACTGAAAATCGTAAGTAACGCATCAGTGACACTTTCGGAATTAATGTTTTCAAGCGGGATTGCTTCGGGGTATTTGGAAGCGAGGCAAATTGGTGTTAATAGATACCTTTTCCCTGTGTGAGACGTCGGTAAGGGTCCAACCGTATCAATATTCAATTTCGCGAATACCTCAGAAATTACAGGCAATAACTTCAGGGGTGCCTTCTTTTGCTCAGAGGGTTTCCCTACTCTCTGACAAGGATCGCAAGTTTTCACGAACTCTTCAATTTGCTTAATGCACTGTGGCCAAAAATAGTATCGTAAGATTTTGTCTTTAGTTTTACGCTCCCCTAAATGCGACCCAAATCCGTCATGACATAGACTCATAATTTTACCGGCATATTTAGCGGGAACTAACAACTGCCTGCGCATCTCGCTTCTATGATCTTTCGTTTTTCGGAAAAGTAACCCCTTTTTCTACTTCAAACTCTGAAGTTTTCTTTCCTCCAACCTTTTACCAAAGGGATTTTAATTCAGGACAACTTTGCTGTTGTTTCCGGAATTCTGCGGCATCAATGCCAATTAATTCCTGACCACGATCACCTTCTGAGGGGGGCAATTCGATTTGTGGTTCCTCCTCGTTCTCAGGTCGGATTAAACCAATATCATTATTGTTCTCTTCGTCTCTTTTTACCTGCGCGTTGGGGTCTGGTTGCTTTAAGCGATCTTCGAGGTCTCCCTGAGTCTCTTTAGTTTGACTCCTAGTTTGCACAGCGTTTACAGTCTCTGGTTGTTTTTTAACTCCTTCTATGAGTTCTTGCGTCGCGTTTCCTAGCAAGTAATGGGACATGCTCACCGATTGGTCAACTATCGCCGCCTTGGTTTTTGACGATACCAAATTCTGGGCTCTCGATCTCAATCGTAGCTAACGGTAAGCATTGGAAATGGTTATCAAGGGGCTGTTTAAGCCAAACAGGTTCCCCCGTAAAGTCTTCTGGTTTGACTAAACTCATTGTCCCCAGATCAACGCTACTACCACTGTCTCTTAGAACTGTAGTTTCTACCCCGTTAATATTAGCCTTGCTCAGATACGGCTCAAATGAAGGGGCAAAATTCGCGTCGGTCGCGAGGTTATTAACTAGCTCATTTGATTTGCTTAACTCAGGACAGTTTGGTCTAATGTGACCCGGCAGACTACTGTGAAAACAGATGGGATCTCGTTTTCTTTCAAATTCCCCCGTTCGCCAATTAGAATTACTCGCGTTAGGTTTCAATTTGTTTTTAACCCCGTTCTTCTCATTCTCAACTTTCTCCTCTACCTTAGTTTTGCTCTTGAATTTCGATTTATCTACAAATTTGTTTTCGAAAGATTTCGGTTGTAGGGATTTTTTATGAAACGGCGGGAAGCCTCATATGCGTCCAGATTTTCTGCCAATTCTTGAGGGTTATTTAAATTTCCCCATTGTTCTATAAAATGTTCTTTAATTTCTGTAGGAGCACGTTTTTTTAATTGGTCTGCCGTCATTAAATCTTTAAGTTTTTCAAAATCATTTATCCCTACTCCGTCGAGCCATCCACTTAAATAGCTCTGTAAATCAACCGATTTATTTACATGATGATTGAGTCGATGAAAATTACAGGAGCGATGCTCTCTAATGCTGTGCGGATATACGAGTCAGCTACCACACCTCAGTTATATTAGATGTCTAACTGCACTCAGGCACTAAAGTTCTTTAGATCGTGCACGGGAACTCAGGATACGTCACGATCACCTGCGAGAATTGAAGTCCACAGAAACTCAACAATTGTCCAAATCCTTCTGGGATCATAAAACAAGCTAGGTCGACAGGAAGTCAATATAACTCTTCGCCTATCACAAGGACTTATCGAGAAATTAAATTATAGGCTGCGAGGCCTGAGTAGCACCTCTTAGCTTGAGATCCTAAACTCAGCCTTCAATATACTTCTGCCCGAAGTAAGTCGACGGGGTGTCGAACGATTCTTCTCCGAATCGAAAGTAAACACTTTGCCTCACCGAGGACTTGAAACGAAGTCACGGCTGCAAATGCCGGAGTAGCCAGTCTCAGCTTGAGAACTCAGAGCTAACTGAATTTTTCAACTGTCGTAGCAACGCACTTTGAATTTTGGCGCTGGTATCGCTCTAAATGTAAAAGGGCTCTAATTGGCGCCTTTTAAAAGTGACCTCATTTCTCTGGATTTTGATTGGTCTAGCTTCAACAGCTGTTTGGATCCGCCCTCAGGTTCCCTGTTGTTTTTTCCTGGAACGTGCATGAAAAGAAGGTGGGGTTCCACCCTCAGGTTCACTGTTGTTTTTTCCTGGAACGTGCATGAAAAGAAGGGGGGGGGGGGGTCTTGTTCTTTAAGATTGTGAAAATCAATGGATTCTTCACAATATTAAGATCTGGTCAGATTTATTTATTAATGAGATTTTCAACCAACTGTTTTTTTAATGCATAACATTACTTTAACATTACTGACTGCATTCTACGTTTTGACTGTACGTTCTACTATTTTAACTGAATTCTATGACTACAATCGATAATTTTCGATAGTTATAACCCATTCCAACTTTATTTCATACAAAGTACTGCTTTATTTCGTAAGAAAAACTATTCCAATATCTCTGTCGGTTTGATAGATCTATTAAACTAATCGTTTTAACCTTGAACGTATCTAGAACTGACAAAGACTTGGGAATATATAGGTGTAGTAAAAGCATGCGTACGTTATTTAGGAATTTTTAAACTAATTTCCATATAATAGTATATCATATTCGTTAAAAGAAATAAAAGTATTAGAGTATGTCCATCTAAAAATTATAAGTTCACATTATTTGAAGATATTAAGAATAAAATAACTAAAAATGGATGAAAGAATAAAATTTTTTTGAAGAAAAACTTGTTAAAAAGTATAATAAGTCTTGTTATTATTCTGCATAAGACAGGAACCTATTAAAAGGATAAATTAAGCTTCCATTTTTCAAATGGTCAAATTTTTGTTGAAATGAGAAATATTCTCTTACCATAAAAAAGAATAGTTTTAAAGTATATTTTACTAGAATATTTCTGTGATTAACAATTTAGTTATTATAAATACATCATAATTTATAAATTCTTACAATGGTTTCTGTAAAGTTTAACGAAAAATTATCCTTTTTATATAAATTAATTTTCTCTTCAAACTTTTTTCATACAAGAGAAATTATATCAGGATATACTTTCTCAGAAACTTCCCATTTATTCAGAAAATTGTCCCTATTGTGATATATTTTAATTTTTAATTTTTGGAATAGCTTGGAGGGCACACAGCAAAAGCTTTTACCACATATGAAAAGTATCTATGGGCTACGTTTTAAATGTATACTTTACGTTTTAATGAAATATTTCAGCCTTTTTTGGCAACTTTGTAACTATCATACATTTTCAAGACAATTTACATAAAACTGTTTTATTTTTATTGAAATTAATTTCTGTTTTCATGATATGACTTTTTTAAATTACAAATGCTGATAGATTTTGAGAAACATTCTAAGTTGCATTAATTTTTCTGATATAATTTTAAAATTTGAATTACAGTGAAAAATTTCTAGTGTGTTTTATGTTAATATAACAAAACTTTAACATAAAGTATAGTGTTTTATAATTAAGTTCCTTCTATTACACCTTTATTTGAATTTTATTAGTAAACTATTAGACCTTGAAATGAAAAAAAAAATTTTAAGGATGATCATATTTTTAGAACTATATTTTTTGCCACAATTTCTCTAAACATCAAACTTCCTCGGTATGATGGAACTTTTGCTTAATTAGTTGCTATAATATTCAAGTAGAATTGTTTTTTTAATCTCCAATAAAAAAAATCATACAATAATATTTGACAACAATAAAGATTAGAAAATATTTGAGATAAAAACGGTATTTTATATTTTTTTCTTTGTTTAAAGCAAATGTAGTCTTTTTCTTACTTATTTTGCGTAAAAATTAATCCCTTACAAAGACTATCCTCATTCAGATTTAGAGTTTTCAATTTCCTCACCAATAAAAGAAGTAAAGTGTGGGAGAAAACAAATGAAATGACTCTGGGATGTTTTTTCTCCATCTCTATTTACGATATATTTCTGAATTAGTACCATATAGCCAAGAACATTGCCTATCGTTCTTCGGAAATAATGCAGAAAAATATTTTAAATCCTTCGAACAAGCTCGGTTCGCTTACGACCATTCTGCAAAAAGAACTTGGAGAGTTTCTTTGAAAAAAAAGTGAAGGATTAAGTTCGAAAGTGAGCGGTTGGAATTATGTACTAATGACTAAGTAGGAAAAACCTTATCTCAATCCTTACGAATATATTTTTTTACAAAGGAATGGAATAGTATTTCAAGGATGTTTTAATATATAGTCACTAGAGTTGAGCGTCGTATGAACCCAAGAGGTCCAACATTAGCAATTTTTTAGGCTAGAATTATGCAAAGGTAATTTGAAGTTTCATGGCACAACTTGGGTTACACCCGGCCATGTAATAGAGTGATGGTCCGACCTCTTTTCGTCTTTGGATATATATATATATATATATATATATATATATATATATATATGTGTGTGTGTGTGTGTGTGTGTACAGGGAAATTTCTCTATAGCAGCAAGTTATGGTTCCGAAAAAGAGTTTGAAAGGTGGCTGGCTAGACAATTTTCACTGAATATTTATATTTGTAACCGTTTCATAATTATATTGTATCACTACCTTTGACCGCGAAAACGATATATTTCCATTCCAGTATTGTTATTACTAATCTGTTTAATCTGTCTGATCAATCTAAGAGGCTTATTTTATCTACAACTCTCTCTTGTTCTATATGCAGCGGATCACTGAATTAATATCAGATTTTAAATTGATCGCGTCATCCAAATAATGGTGTACAGATGACATATGCAATTATTTAATCTGATTTTTGTCTTTAACTGTGGGTTAACTGTGTATTTGTTTATTCATATATGCTAGTTTATCAGTTTTCAGTAGGGATATGCAAGTTGTGATATTTATTATTTGGTGGCCTTATGCCTGTGTGTTATTTGTCATGTTAGTTAAGTTTTCAAGTTATGTTGACTGCATTATGACCTAAGCGGTGTTTTCGAGTTTAATTAAAAAAACTTACTTCTTTTTAAAATTTAGGTTTTTTTAACGCTGTCTATTTTGGGTGTTTTCATGGTTTCGAAATCCCATTCCTTGGAAGACTTTCATTTTTATTGTTGGATATTATATTGCTTTCCAAAGATGGAGAGTAGTTTAGAACTCTAAAATATGCATTTCAGAACTTCTGAAATGGTTTTCTTAATTTCAGAGTTATCAGTGACGTTTGAAAACGTCAAATACTACAAAATAAACGTTGTATGAAAAAGGCACTAAAACAAACTTTCTTCCTGGAAGCAAATAAACCCTTCTTCTCGTCCAACCAGAATTTTCGGCTCTCATTCTCTAAATATTCTAAATTCTCCTCTCACGGCTCTTTTAATTCTTCCTGCACTTTTTAAATCCCAGATCTCAGGCGTGTAACATCCGGAAAAGGCAATTAAAGAGAAAAATTCTTTGCATTTACGCTCCGCTCCTTGAGATATGCGTGTGCTCGGAAGTCAGAATGACACCAGGCATTTTCGAGTATTTATTTTCGGGATTTTATGCAACATCGCCGTTATGTCGATTTTAAAGCAAACTGTTCGGGGGTTTCACGGCTTAAAAAAAGTATTTCTGCCACCATATCATAGAAGAGTAAGATGTTGAAAATACCAGGAAAATGATTTTCTTCTGATTTATTGTCATACATTATGCAAAAAAATTGCAATAGTTAGAGATAATATTCAGATATGCATACAATATGTAGAAAGTATTAAATAGGAATTAAATTTTTCTGAGGATTACGCAGTTCGGTGATAATAATAAAAAGTGCTTTTTTAGAAAAGGTTAGTGACGGGGAAATGAGTTGAATCAAACTACTGTTAACTGTAGCTAAAAATTTTTAGAAGCTGGAAGAAAATAATAATTAATACCGTTTTCTTCAACCTCTTCTCTGTTACTTTTATGTTACGTTTATAAAGTCTTAAGTAAACGTCTTTTTATTGACTACCATAAATAGACTCTTCAATTCATTTTACACTGCTGGCCACTGTAAATGCAACACCCTGAAGGAAACATGCAAATAACATGAAATTTGCATCATGCATTAGCGGAGGTGAGATATGCAAATGATTAGAATTTCAGCTCAGACCCACATCACGCGCGCCTGTGGCGCCACTTCAAAGCGCAATTTAAGGCTTGGAGATTTCGACGATTTCAAGTTCGGCAATTGTGTTTTTCTTGTGTTTTTTTTCAAAAAAAACGATCAATTATGCCTCGTCGAAAACAGCGATCATCTTTTGATCAAGTATCCGAGTTCGACAGAGGAAGGATAGTGGCCTACCGAGATTGTGGATTATCTTTCAGGGAAATCGGTAGTCGTGTTGGACGAAACCAAACAACTGTAATGCGGATATGTGATCGTTGGATGCAGGAGGGTACGACGGACCGGCGTGTTCGAACGCATCCACCTCAGCGCACCACTTCACGTGATGACAGGCAAATTGTGCGCATGGCAGTGACGGATCGCTCAGTCACATCACGAACCATAGCACAGCACATGCAGTCTGTAACGCATCATCCAGTGTCTGCGCGTACCATTCGACGCCGTTTACAGCAGAGTGGTCTGTCCGCAAGACGTCCATTGCTTTGTCTACCCTTGACGCAGAACCACAGACGTCTCCGCCGCCAATGAAGCGATGACAGAAGGATGTGGACGGCAGAATGGAATGAAATTGTCTTTACTGACGAGTCACGCTTCTGTCTGCAACACCACGATGGTCGCATTCGAGTCTGGAGACACCGTGAAGAGAGGATGCTGAACAGCTGCGTTATGCACCGCCACACTGGTCCTGCACCGGGTATTATGGTATGGGGCGATATTGGATATCACTCTCGCACACCTCTAGTACGCATTGCCGGTACTTTAAACAGCCAGCGCTACATCTCCGAGGTGTTGGAGCCAGTTGTCCTTCCTTACCTTCAGGGCTTGCCCACAGCCATATTTCAACAGGATAATGCGCGACCACACGTAGCACGCATTGTCCAACGGTTCTTCGTCAATCGCCAGATTGAATTGCTTCCCTGGCAGCCTCGCTCTCCGGATCTTTCGCCGATAGAAAACATGTGGTCCATGGTTGCTCTACGATTGACCCAGATTCCATCCCCCAGCTGCCACAGTAGATCAACTTTGGCAACGTGTGGAAGCTGCTTGGTCTGCTGTACCCCAAGAACTCATCCAAAGTCTCTTTGAATCAATGCCGAGGCGTGTGGCAGCGGTGATCTCCAACAATGGCGGCTACTCTGGCTACTGATTTTGGCAGGAACCACACTTCACAGAAGTCTATAAATTTAATCATTTGATACTTGGTCAACATGTTATCTACAAAATAAATTTTATTGTGATATCTCTTGTCTTTCTTGGTGTTGCAATTTGGGTGTCCAGCAGTGTATTTAAGAAAAGATGTCTACATTTTTGAAAGCAACGTTCAGCAACGTTTTCATTTTCCTAAGATAGTCACAACAGGTTTATTGAGAGAGAACTTTTGTATTATGAGGTTTTAGTGTACAGAACTTTTAGTGTTTTCGTGTAAATTTTGTATAATATAGTGGATGGTGTTATATTATAACGCCACTCAAAGTTCCTGCATATAAATTGTCCCAGCATACACATTTTTATAAAGAACTACGGCAGAAATCCGATACTTTTGCTGAGTTTTGAATCATGCAAATTTTTTGGCGTTTCCGAATCTTGATGACCAATATCTTTATTTTTATGTATAATCTAAAACTGAATAAACAGTGTGTAAAGGACATTATTACGATTTCGTAATAAGATCAGGGATTATTTTAAACTGTATTGTAATGACTACAAATTACTTCTTTGCTTTGAAAGTATTAAAAAGATTTCTTCTAATATAAAAGGACAGATCATTTTATTTAATTTTTAGAATTCTATATCATATTTTTTATATGTATGGTATCTCTTTATCGGTTATTCTCTATTAAATAAATTCTAACTCAAACATCTTCTAAGCTCAAACATCTCTATATATATTTAAAATACGGCAGTAGGAATCAGCAAGATATCGATTATTCACATAAAGGTATGTACTGCTCTTACCAGATAAGTCATTGATGTTGTTAGACAAGTACCAAAATAATTTAAATTACTTAAATACAGTTATTATGAGCAAATTAATTATCGAGGTAACTTGGTGTCAAATAATTAGAAAAAATACCTGAACAGAAAGGTATTGTTCCCCAAATCATTGAACCTAATTCAGCATGTCTGAACTCAAGCTAGAAAAAGTAGATTTGGATTCCAATCAAGCAACAATTATATCTTAAAAGTGATCTGAACAATCAAACTTGTATAGGTACCCATTTAAACCAATATTATTTGGTATTCATTATACCAAACGTAATCAGTCTTTACCGTTCTATATTTCCAATCGCTTTAACATCTATTGCCTTATAAAAACCTCATGGACCAAAGTTGCTTTTTACACAGAAGAGCTTATCGAAAAATCTATAAACCTAGTCTTTAATAAATAACCAGTTATATTTTAAATGTCTCGACTGTTTGTATCTCTTATTTGACACTTACGGTTAGGTTTCGAGCCCAAGGATTCATGCAATTTTTTTTTTTACTTCGATTTTAGAATCAAAGATTTTTTTTTTTTTGGCGATTATCGATTTTTTTGGCATCTGTTCCTATCTGAAAAATAGAATAGGAAAGGGATACTTAAATAAATTTTAAATTATTTAAAGTATTCCTATAAATGCAATTGGATTATCTATTTATATGACTGTTTAATTCAGAAATGGGAAATTTGCGTTTAATTTCGATTTAATTTTTACACCTTCAAAATATTTACGAATATTTATCATAAAATTCTAGAACTTCTCTTTAGCCACAGTGTAAAGTGTGTCCCAAATAAAATTTTTTTTATCAATGTGCACTTTAAAATATCACTATAATGGTGACAATTTATTGTATATTAACCGATTAATTTTCGTTTTCACCATTCAGAAATGGTTTTGATGTTAAACGAACTCTTTTTCTAATTGAATGCAAAATTTTTATTCATTTTCTGAAAACTTAAAAATTTCAAAATAATCTTTTAAATTTTAAATTACTATTATGAAAAATATTAGTTTGATATTTATTCTATATTTTGGAAGTTTATTATCTTCCAAATTTTTAACAGAGTTTGCTTTCGGAATTTTGACACAACCAGTGCCTGTTTTCGGCTAATTTTCTAAAAAAACTGAACAAAGTAAATAAAACTTAATAAAGTAAATAAATTGAAACCTGCACTTAACATGAATCTCAAAATAAAATTTCCCAATTACATTTTATATTTATTCTTGATTCTTTCTCACCCTATCTGGAAACTTCCGGCATTATTTTCCTATATTTCTAATTCGAGATTTTTTTCTCATTTTCAAACAAATCTGAAACAAAAACATAAATTATTCTTAAATGAACTAATATTTAAAGAAATAAAAATAGGTATACGTAATACTGCTTTAGTATATTTTGCAACATACCTTTCCTTTTGCGAACTTGAAATATTCTATGATTTCCAGAAACGGGGAAATACTTTGTATTTGTATTTCTTTAATATAACCAGTGTAATTGGCTGTAATTCACTTAATATATATCACTAAAAGCAAATCTAAAGCATCTCGGATTCATCACAAAATTTTACGGCGGGAACAACATATATCATTTGAGTTTACTGCTGTTTTCTAAACCCAAACTATAACTAGAAAATAGAAAGAAAATTGTCAAGCCTTTGTTTCTCCTTTTGAGAAGGACAATTATATATCATTATCCAGACTTCAATTATAGATCAAACCAAGAATCACGAGTGATTCTTGGTTTTGTTCTGCTAATTTAATGTTATCGCTTTTAGTTTTGGGTAAACATCTATTTTGCTCCAATAGGCGTTTGAAATTACGTGGATTTTACATCAGTGAGGTAAATATTCATTAAATTACCGGCCTTTAAAATTGCCCCTAATAATTTTATATACCTGATACTGTTTCTGTCACATCTTTAATCAAATTTTAAACAAATAATCATTCCCAGAAAATTATCATTCCCAACTCAGAATAGAGTACAGAAAAGGGCATCTCATGTTCTCTCAACCGAACTAACGCGAGAATCTAGTATCCTGTAAGACAAAACTCTTCTTAGAATATATACCGTATTTTCCAGCGTATAACGCTCACATTTAATACAAAAAATAAGATCGAAATTACACCGGATGTAATAGATTTTAAAATAAAGAAAAGATGAACATAAATAAATTAGATTTCTACATATACCTAAATGTTGTTTATTTAAAAGAAATGGAATACTTAAACTAAAAAAAATTTAATTATCGGGTAACATGAATAGTTCGTCATATTCGTCTTCCGTTATACCTTCAGGCACATCATCAAATTATGTTTCATCTCCCCCAGTTACTCTGATCCATAAATAAATAATCATCTTCCGTTCTATGTAGATTCTTAGATTTACTACATTTTTTAAATGACTTTGGAATCATGTCAGGTTTAATTTCTAACTATGCAGTTATCCACTCACACACTAGTTTCTAGACTGGCATGACGCATTATTTGGCCTTCTGTTGTAAATTTTTTTTCACCTTCGAACATCCACGTACCCCACTGTCGTTTTAAAATTTCTTTGGTTTATTGATACACACATCTAAAGGCTGAACTAATGGCGTTAATTTGCTTGGAATAAATTTCATGTCTTTGTTACACTCTTTCATCAATTTCTTCGTATTATTCGTTAGATGGGTTCTGAACATTCTAGATTCTTTCAGGCACAAGGACATTTTTTGCCAAACATTTCTTATCCATAATTTTACACCGTTTACATCCATTGATTCTTTCTCGTTAACATGAATGAAAACACCATTTGGGAAATTACATTTCGGTATCGTCTTTCTTTTAAAAATAACCATGGATTTTAATTTTGTACAGTTCGCTAAGCAGGAAAGCACTACGGTGAAGTGAGATTATTCGTGACCTGTTGTTTTTATGTGAACCGTTTTTGTTCTTTTCACATCAATTGTTTTATTTCCTATCATTTCAAACATTACTGGAGTTTCATCCATATTTCCAATATATTCCAGTAAATATTTTTTTCTTTCGTAAATCGGTATCATACTCGTAATTCTGGAAACTTCTCAATTTGTTGTCCAAATCTTTCCGAAGCCTTTGCGAAACTTTTGTTTTTTCACGTAGAACTAAATTATCCCATGCTATAAATCAACAACAGCAACCCAACGTTATTTTAAAGTTTTCACTTTCATTTGCATTCTTTTTAGCCTGCTTTAACGTGAATGCCTACTTTGAAAATCTAATTTTTTTACTATTTTGATCAATTTCACTTTCTTTCAAGAATCGTGCAATTCAATCATTTATCTTTTCAAAACCGTTTTGATTTTCATTCTACATCAATTAGAAGCAGAGTTATAGCTATTTTAAAAAACATCGTCAGCTACAAAATTGAAGGTATAAACAACTTTAAATGCTTTTTTCTCAGAATTAAGTTTTTTAGTACAAATCTATACCATTATCATGACATCTCACATAATAATGTATATAATTTGATAAAATTTTCAGGAAAAGGTTTAAATGCTTTTGTTAATGAAATGACTCACAATAATTGATGTATAATAAATAGTATATATTTGGGGTTGTTTTTATAAGGAAAGGAATGACGAATCAGGGAAAATTTTCATACTGGAACATAAAATTGTCTGTATTATTTTTGCATTTTAAAATTTCACTTAGATTGTGGATCATTTTGAAAATAACTGTCATATGTATCATGTGTGAGAAGGAAATTTAAATAGTAGAATTAGAATTTTGTGTAGAGTGACAGGCGTTTTAGTTAAAGTTCATTAAAAATTACTTAAAATTGACCAATTTATAAAAAAGTATGGTATTTACAGGTAAATTTTTGTTCCTTTTTTAATTTTTAAGTACTATTTTACCATAAAAGACCAAAAAATCCTTTAAAAAATGATTTTTTTGAAAATTTGGCTCCGAACGTAGGCAGTCACCTTAAAGCAAATAAACGTATGCTGTTTCTTGTTACAATTAATCCATTCTGGCAATTCTCTAGGACCCAGTTCGCAACACTTTCTTCTAGGATAGGCCATTTCGTTACTCATTTATGCAAAGAACATTTATTCTTTAGCATATTAATTATTGTGATTTCATTTTTCTTCCATTCACGTATATAGGTTTCAACAACACCAAACATCCTTGTTGCAGCACGATTTTCATTTTCTTTTTGCAAATTGAATGACTTTGCATTTGAATACAACACTGAATTTGTTTCGTTTGGCAGGACCCATATTTACTACTAAAAGGAACTCAAGACCAACAGCATTTAAACTAAAGCAAATGCGATTAACTAAAGCCTTCGCTATTCACTTCAAAATCACGGCTTCAAATGACTGGAGAAAGAGAAGACATCGACTCCTAATTCCGCAAATTCATTCGGGTCAGAAGTGCGGACTCCCTCAAGCATCCCCCCCCCCCACACACACACATATTGTTCCCCTTATCGCTTGTCAATTCAGTATACCTTTGTTGGAAAGCTTGGGAAAATCCTTCGAATGAATGACTTCAAAAGATAAGAGCATCGCACATGTACATTTCAGGTTACTTCGTCAAAAAAAGGGGGCACGTTATACGGAGAATATACCTAAAAATAAAAAAATGTAGTTTAAAACTATAATTGCATGTTATACTCCGGAAAATACTGTATATATATATATATATATATATAATATTGTAGAGTATTGCATTTCAACCTCTCCGTTAACAAAAGAAATTCTTCTATCTCGGCCTAAGAGTCATCAAAGAAACCAGACCACTCAGATGGCAAAATGCTGACGGCATTTTCCTTTGTTCATCCGATAGACTTGTTCCACAGAACGTTAGGAGGCCTCGGTCATTTTTCTTGATTAAGTCTGTCGTTACAAACCGGATGAGTTTGACAACCGGGATACATCAATTATGAATGACAGGAAAATCCAGGTGCTTTTCATTCATAAACTATCAGTTGTTAAGCAGCATCCTGGAGGCACCGCGTGCCTGAACAAAAGGACTCGTGCGGTGACCCCTTCTCATTGACCGAAGCGGCAGTTTGAGGCTCTTTGAAGTGAGGCTTTTTGAAGTGGCTTTGAGGACAAACTAAAAAGACAGCCGCTTAGACTCGGGGAAAATATTTCATTATCGCCCCGGGAAACCCATTTCCGTTGCTCACTTGTTCTAGATCGTTCGAACTTTCCGGAGAGTGATGCAATATCCGGTGGAGGCTCTTCTATAAAAGAGAATGGACCCCTTGGTCGTGGCTTGCGTCCTTTGTTCCTGACCCGTGGCGGATCCAGTGTGAAAGCAGCCGGGTGGCCGCCCTTAGAGGTACAGAGTCCCTTGTGACTGTTTGCGGCGACGATTAAGTTCCTGTAGGAGTAAACATACTCCGCTAATTTTGTTCGGAGACCAGTCTTCGTGGAAGAAGCCTTTGCTACCGAAATTTCCAGTGAGGAGTCCCTTCTCCTTATTTTTATATTTTCATCGCTACCGGGTGCGTGCAGTGGTCACTACCGTTGATATTGTTGGGGAGCCCCTTTTCCCATCAGGACGAAGTTCCGTTTCATCATCATTGAAGCAGCGTCAGTTTCTGCTAGCCTAGCGGACTTCTTTGTTCTTACTCCGCCCCACGCCGATTAAATCGAGTGTGATATTTCTTAAGATTACCGAAGTTCATCTTGCATCTGTGCAGTGTACATATCTCATCATCATCAATTTTCTCAATAAATTGCATTTGTTTTGTTTAAGTAACGGGTGATGTATACCTGGTGTGTTTAGTTCATCTACTGGTTGAAACTACGAACCTCAGTTCGCTACAATATATATATATATATGTAATATACCGGCCCGGCGGTCATGATGGCCGGAGCCGGCATATCACACCGGGAATAAACGTAGTCGTATTCAATAATACAATTCTCTTTTCACGTCTGCAAATACTTTTTATTTCTCCATTCTTTATCATCGATGACGGCGGTTTAGTAGGCAACAGTGCCACGCCAAAATCTGCTCTCCAAGGTATGCTGGAACTTATATAAACTTTATGAGCGTCTTGCCATGTGATCACAAGTCTGTAGCCATTGGCTGAAACTATGACTCTGATGTCAGAGGTGACATATTATTATTACGTAAAGATGCGCTATAAATTATATTTTTTTAGGGGACACTGCGAATGCTTTGTTCTTGGAATCAGAAGCGAAAATAGCTCAATCGCGACAACGCCCAAGGCAATTTAGAATTTGAATTGTATATAGGGGTTTTTATGTTATATATATATATATATATAACATAATGTGGATGTTATATATATATATATATATAACATCCTACAAAATGTGGCCATAATTAAACTGACAGTGCTCACAGTGTTCTGTAGCGCGATCTATTTGCGAGAATGACGCCACATTTTGTAGGAAGATTAAACAAGACAGGGGACGAAGGATTCCGCGAAAAAATAAATTAGTTCCGCTAAAAATAAAATGTAAAAATAAAATGTTAATTTCTGTATTTTTTAAATGTATGTTGTTTTAAATGTTGTTTTGTACATCTGTACATCATTTTGTAACATTTTATTTTATTTTCTACACTTTAATTGTTCAAAATAAATCTTTTGTTCACACATTTTCCTGCTTTTAAGACTTGCAAAAATTGTTTTTTTTTCTGGTGTTTTGAAAGGGAAAAAAATGACTGCTTTCAAATAATAACTGTTGATAGCAGCAGATTTTAAATTTCCGATTTGATACTTGTTCCGAGTTTACTAGAGACTAAAGAACAAAATGGCTTCAACAGGTAAGGCATAATTTTTGTTTTCATGTTTCTCAATTCATATTTTTAAAAATGTTGCGGAAACGCAACATCAGTTCAATGTGTATTATTTATGATTTTGGTATGCTGCCTAGTTTTTTCTGGAGTAAATTGATGGCATTTTCATTTCAGATAAGTATGTTTCTAGCAAAGTCATTTTTGATGTTGGAAGAGGCATTGGAGTATATTTATGAGCTAGACCATGATGATATTTCGGAATCGTCATCAACAGAAAATAATGATGAACCACAATTCGTCATTATCCCTCCAAAATCCAGATGATTTGACGGATGAAGAAGCTATTGATAACGATGATACTTTATGTGAAAATGTCGAATCACCTACAGATATTGCAGGTGAAATCGACAATTTTTCTAATTAATGTAAAAGTAGGCAATGTAGTAAGAAAAGGAGCATACTGTATGGGAAAATGCGCTACTCCATTCAGCAGGAAACCTTTTGACTGACATTGTGTCGAATTAAATAATTAGAGTATTTAAAATAAATTAATGAGCCACGAGCCTGTATATCTATTTCAGAAATGGTTACTGAAGATCTGTCGAAACATACTGTCGACTATTCTATAATTTTATTGACGTTGCAAAGTGTAATGCATGGAGACTCCACACGGATGTAATGAATTCTAAAATAAATTTATTAGAGTTTCGCAGATATATCGCCGTATCTTTGATGAAAAACGCTTGTAGAGATGCAGATGAATTCTGCTTTACTTGAAACTTCACATATCGGAAGACTATCTTCAATTCGAAATCTAATTCTCAACGAAACTCGGAAAGACCGTATGGGCCATATTATTACTAAAATTTGTGAAAATAAACGAAAAACATGTAAACACTGAAAAAGTCAACGAATTACTGTATATAATAAGTGTAATGTACCTCTTCATGCCAGATGTTTCAAAGGCTTTCAAATTTTTAAATATTTTTTTATACCGTGCTGGACTGGTGTTGCGAAAACACAACATTTTATAACTATCGTAAAAATAAATTCAATTTTATGGAAACAACTAAATTGTGTAATTAATGTTCTAAGAAGTGTTACAAAACTGTTCGGTGCATGTCCAATAAAGGAATCATGAAACTGTCTTAAGTGGGTTAAGATAATAAATTGGGTAAAAAAACTACAGTATACATCTGCAAATTGATTATTAACTATGATATCATTTGGTTGACTCTTACACTGAAAATATACGGTACCGATGTAAAATAGTGGCTTAAAAATTAGCGATATGAAACCTATAAATTGCTGTTCTTTAGAAATGTTTTAAATCTTGTAAGGTGTTTCCGAAATATAGTCGTAACATAACTTTTGAGACAGAACTTTTATTAAATCATGTAAATGCTTTGTATGGCACTATTCAAAATTATTCGCTAGAAGCAATAACAGACTGCTGCATAATATTCTATAATTTCCTATAATGAAATTTTAGCGAGGACAACATACGCGGGTAATATTTAATTTCAATTAATTAGCTAAGAACTGTTTACATTTACATAAACTATTTATTAAAATATTCAGACTTTTATTTATTTCATACTAGAAAGAAACGCAAACAATCTAAATTTTCTTCCTGCGTTTAATTTTTGCTTTTATTCCTCTATGCTTCTAGCATTAAGACTCATTACTTCTAAGAAAGAAAATCAAGAACAGAATAAATTTACGCCTCCTACGACGCCTCCAAAGATGAAATTCCGGACAACGTGGAGAATAAAATGATACGGAACATTAAGTATTTATCATTTTGACTTAGAAGGAGGACCCCGTTTCATTTGGCACTAGAAAATGTTCTAGAAGTTTCATGAATAAAAATGCTTTCAAATTCAACATTAAAATCTCGTGAAACAGTTTAAACTGTTATTTCTGTGTTATTTTTTCAAAACCAAGATTATTTTTCATGATGAATGGGGCAAAAGTATAAAATAAAAGGACTGCATCTTATTCAAATTGCCGGTGCATTGGCTGTTAAGGCATTACTTATTCTTCATATCAAGGTGGAAAAGGAAATTTCCGACACTTTTACAAACTTGAATTTAAGAGCAAAATTTTATGCTAAACAATTTTTGATTTAATACAAATATAAAAGCACAAAATACTGTCTCTCAACTAAATGAGTTAAACACATTATTTTTTCTGAGGAAAGAAAATGCGTAAATAAATTCTTAATGATAAATAAATTAAAAATAGCTGAAAACATTTATTCATAAATTAAAGTTTGAAATATACCATGTGCCAGGTCTTGATTTAAAAAAAGACCTGTAAAATATTCAAAAGTATTGATTAGTTAAAATGAGAAAGGTTGGTGTATTTTTGTTAAAGGTTAAATCAAAGGTGAAAATCTCGCAAAAAACAGTATGCAAAAAAATTGTCAGTCAAAAATTGAAATTTTACATTATATTTAATATCAGAAAATCCCATCATTATATATATATATATACAACGTTGTATTTGGCAATACATTAGTAATGAGGGATCGGGCATAATCATGAGCGAGAGGTATTTATCGTTTATTATGCATTAAGAAAATTATGAAAGTTTAAATTATTTAGGCTTTAAAAAGACCATATTTTGATTTCTATTTTCATGTATTCAACGTATTTTAAGACTTTTTAATACTGCATCATACTACTTACTATTTCCCGAAATAATATAAGGGAGTTTCAGAAATCCTCGCTAAAATTTAGAGTCATGTTTACTTTTATAAATACTCGATCATTCAAAAATTTATTATTATAGATGCAGATATCTGAGTATTTGGGCTTGTGCAATTGTTAGTTTTCTCGTTCGCCAAAGGAGAAGCGATAATTTTCTGTAATTCTGTTTTCATTTAAAATAGTAAATGTGGTCAGTTATATAAACAAATAATCTATATATATAAAACAGTTCCGTAACTGACTCATTCATTCATTCATTCACTGACTGACTGACATACAACGCACAGACCAAACCGCTGGGCCTAAAGGGCTGAAATTTTGCATGGCGATTCTTCTTATAGTGTAGGGGTGCACTAAGAGAGATTTTAAAAAAATTCTTCTTAGATTTTTTTAAATTAAATTTTTAAGCTGTTTTTTTTACTTTTTTTAAGTTTGCATTTAAAATAATAATTTGAGGGTTATAAAATTTATATCGCGAGAAAGATCATAAAAATTCCTTTAAAATGAAATCTTTTTCGAATCTTTACTTTCATTTCCTGATTTTTGGTGAATTTTTAAAGATTAATTTTTAGAATTTAATTTATTAAATGCTGATCACGTGACTTCTTTTTCTGGTACTTTAAATAAATTTATCGTCACGTGCATAAAAACTAAATAGACAAAAAATAATTTTTTTTTTCTTGCTAATGCGGCAGACGATTGGACATTATCCAAAAAAATATTAAAATACAGTAAAAGAAATGTTCTAGAAACTGTACTATATTAACTGTACTATATTCTTTAGTATTCTTTATATTAGATTTAATTTGAATATCTTCTTCTACATTATTTTGTCTATAAAAATATCCCTTACTGATTTTTTTATAAATATATATATATTTTACATCAATTATATACATTGATCGTCGTATTTATTATATATATATTGGCATTAATTGCATACATTCACCGATGTTTTTACTTTGAATGTACTCCGTAGCGAAGTGCGGGTTTTCAGCTAGTGCAAACATAAAGCAAATGGCTTTCAGACGACAATGACAGCACGAATAAATAATAAAAATTACACTACTGAAGTAGTGTTTTGAAATATAATTATTTTTCATTGCATTTATTGTACACAGTCGATTATTATCAGCGTTTGGGCAAATTAAGTTTTTGGATTTATGAAAAGAATTTTATACGTGTCCTATTTTTTAACGAATTTCGCATTTATTTGGGATATAAGTGGGAATTCGTAGCGAGGAATAGTAGAATTTTTATGGATTTCAGAAACATGAAGATGGAAGATTATGTTTTAATGCTTCCATTTCTTCAATCTACATCTGTATGTTTTGCACACTTCGTTTGGTCGTTATTCTGAAAAATTTATTAAGGAAATTTCTGCAATTTCCTTTTAATTTTTAATTTTCCTGATCTAATAGGTCCAATGGACTAAGTTCGGCCCTGCATTAAAGTGAAATGATGCGTCTCTTGTGCCAATGTACCTTTTTAAGTATCTCAAAGTTGTTTTACAGAACGGCCATTTTTTGGAAGTGGGGAGAGGAAAAGGATAAGGAAAAACTATTAAGAGAGAATTGATTATCTCATTGAGGAAAAAAGAAACACAGGTTAAAATTTGGGTAACTTTTTATACACAATTTTACTATATCAAGAAATATGTAGTATTTTTGTAGAATGAATTTATTATCTTTATGAATAGAATTGTTTACTTTTTGAAGAGAAGCAATGCATTATAAATATTTAATGAACAATCTCCTATTCATTTTATTTATGCAAAAGCATGTAAAGGGGACAGTGCACTTTCAAACCTAACTTTTTTTGTTTTGAATGGATTTGTTTGAAATTTGAACATGTGATTACTACCATAGATATGTAAAAGTGGTTAAAATTTAATGATGAAATATTAATAATTTATGAATTATGAATTAATAATTATATCAATAATTGGCCTAATTAAAAATGTCCCATGCTCATTTCTTTTGCGTATAAAATGGTAATTTTTATTTTCAGGATACCTTATAGAACTAACAATGAAATTTATTGCTTATTATAAGCATTCATAAAAACTTCAATCGAAAAAAACAATAATAGTGAAAACACCCTTTTTATTAAGCAAAATACCTATAAATCATCTTTTCAAGTACAAAATTTAGAAATTCTGAGCTACGAAGCATAATTTTTTTCAATAAGATTTATTTTATATACAGTTAAGTGTATAAAACTTAAATTTCAAAGGAATGCGATAATTAGAAATGCGCATGGGACATTTTTAATTAGGCCAATTATTGATATAATTATTAATTCATAATTCATAAATTATTAATATCCCATCATTAAATTTTAACCTCTTTTACATATCTACGGTACTAATCACATATTAAAATTTCAAACAAATCCATTCAAAACAAAAAAGTTAGGTTTGAAAGTCCACTGTCCCGGTAAGACCCGTTGGTATTCACACCCATACATAACTCTTTTCTATTTATATATATATATATATATATATTTCCAATTTTTAAATCTACAAAACGTGGAAAAATTTCATAGCTTACCTTTCTCCTAAAGCAACATGTAGTTTTTACAGAGTTGAATTAATTTTCCATGAAGACTCGTAAGTCCTATCGATTCGTTCCATTGAATTGTTAAAAAATTTCTGAGTTTTATTCGTAAACCCAAGAATGTGAAAATGTCATTAACTGAGGAATTTTTAGTTTCCTGCAGAACCTCGATATGTGTTAATCGATCGTTCTAAAAAGCAAAAAGGATTGAAGAATTTTAAGCATATATATCATCTAGGGTAAAATTTGTTTCATGTTTGTTTTCCAACGACTTGTAGGTTTTCTTAATCTCTTTGTAATGATTTAGAGAACTAATACACATATTACTGCATGAAAAGGAGGTAACTGCTTATACTTTCCATATGATATGCCATTATAAGCAATTTTTCTGTACATTACAGAAAATTCCAGTAACCGAATGAACAATGAGAAAAAAATTACCATTTTAATAATAACTCATACAGTGTAAACAATTTTACAAACCCAAAACAAAATGTTACGAGTGAAGAAAAAACATAATCTCCGTGTAATTAAGTGCTGAAGTAAATAGCAAAAATGATTAATTTTTCCATACACAATATTAACTTTAAGTGTTAATTTAATTAGAGGTATTTAACTTCTTAAACTTTTTATTTCATTAAATATACTATTTAACATACGAACTTCTAACATTGTGTCATTTCTTGGTTCAGCAAATTTTAAGCCAAATTTTCGTATTGAACTGTTAACTAACGTTTCTGAATCGCATTGTATGTTTTCAGGATTGTCAAATCGTAGCCAATCTTTACTAGATAGTTGCCAATTGAAGCCTAATAAATGGGTTTTCAAAGAAATGGAAAAGGAAGACATAAAGATAATAACACATTGCATTAAATAGACGTGTGATGCATTTCATTTTGCGGATATTGGTTGCTGATTGAGTAACATATCTGTGAAGGGGAAATACTGTGATATCGTGGGGAATGTATCAGACTCTTTTTTGAAGTAATAGTTCTTATGACACTTTCTGTAGAAAAAGTTGTTGGAGGTTGCTTCCAGTCAATTTAAAATTTGTAAAGTCTCAGTGAAGAACATAGACCAGTCTATTTTGAAGAAATGAAGTCGAAGCGGAAGTCGTCTATATAGTAGAATAATGGAGGCTATGAACGGCACCTGTCTCTATGATGTGGCCCACGGAAGGGGTAAACCGACAGCTCGGAAAGCTGGAAAGTGGTGTTTAGCACAACGTATTCAGGAGCGGGACAGAAGAAATGCTAACCGTCTTTCAGTAAAAAAATCTAAAGTGCTGGAAGATGATCCCTCTTTACATCGGTTGAAATACAACACTCACTTACGGCCAAATCGATACATGAAGATAGTGGAATGCGTTTCTGACAATAACCCTAGGAGCATCACCGTCGTCATCTTAAAATAAAGCTGAAAGCAGCCGGAAAGTAAAATAATCTGCCAAGATCTCTTTTTTTTTAAATAACAAGTAATTTATTCGGTATCAGTAAACATGGAGCCTGTCTTGAATAATATGAAAAAATATTTACAGAGCTGCAGCGAAATACAAAAATGACCGCATTGGTCTAAAGACTGAATCTTATATCTAACATGGCATTATTAACATATAAAAAATAGCCCCCCGATGCAGAATTGGCAGAGCCAAAACTGATGAGGTGCTTAAACCTAAATATATAAGAGACAACTCTCTCTCAAAAAAAATGGCTCCCTACTATTTCTTCTCATCACTGGACAGCGGCGCAGACACGGAAAACGAGGGTTACAATAGCGAGAAATACGCCAAAGTGAACAAAGAAAGACCACCCGTGCCACGCGTACGGAAGCTTACCTCAGCGCGGAGGAAAAAATTAGTAAAAACTACGCGAGCGCTTGATGGGCAAAAACAAGGACCCGGCCATGCCGAAACCGCGCCAAGAGGAGAGCACCGAGTGCGCCACCGAAATGGAGGCCCGTGAATGGTTTAGCCCTGATACTACAAAATTCGCGCCTCTGCATGATTGGTCGAACGAGGGGAGAAAGAACTACTTGGAGAGTACTTTCACGCCAAGCTGACGCTAAGTTCACACGTGGGAAAAAACTCTTTCGGACAAAGGGATCGGAGAAGACATACATTTATCTCTAACTTAAAACTGATTTCATGGTCCAATTTAGTGAGCAAACTTAACACGGCGTGCGTGGACAAAAGCTAGTTAGATGTTCACATGACATACCTTGCAATTACCAGCCATAAAAAGTGCATTTTAGTGAAACTTAACAAGGGAATCCTGAGACTAACACCTGGCTAAGCAAATTATGGTTGAAGCTTTACCGGTTTAAGAGAAATGGGCAACGGCTAAATTCTCAAGAACACACACGTCGAGGGAACGGTATAGAAATTACACTATTTTATTTTAAGTGACAACTATTTAGAATTAGTGATTTTACATTAATTTAACGTGCGTTATGAGCCCAACCAAATTAATTATTTCTGGAACGAATTCCTCGTTACAATATCAAGTAATATATTTTGGATGTCTGAGGCGAGCAATGAAACATTGCAGTAATTCGTATCGGATAATCTGCTGCACAGCATGATTCACAAAAAATGTACTTACATGAAAATGTTTCAAGAATCTTGCATCAACATAAATTGTTCACAAACACAAACTATTCTGAAAAATATAATTCTATCATCTGGAAAATTTTATTCGGAAAGATATGTTGGCGAATGATAATGTTTAAGGTTTTTTATAGAAGATAAATGAAAATGAAGAGAGAAATTTTGTGAAAATTTTCGATAAAAAGCCATTTTGAGTTCATGCATTCAAACTAATTTTTTAAAGAAAAGGCACCATTTTAAAGTCTCTAGAAAGTATTCACTTTTTTTTCACTGATTAAAAAAAATGTTTTTTCTCAGATCGAGGAAATTGCATTCGAAAAAATATCGCTTAATAAATTAACTTATCAAGTACGATAAGAAAATAATTTGCATCTGCTCAACACTTGCTTGAAACTCTGCGGAATTTGATGAGAAAAATAAATTTTTGATCCAAAAATGTCGCTGGAATTGTGAGCTTTAAAGATCGTGATTACGTACACCTACATTCATAACTTTTTACGCCCATTAGTTGCTCATTATTAGGGACCGGGCTCCATCAATAATTTTAATTTAATCCTTTCCGTAAAAATAATTGTTTACGTGGAGGGAAAAAAATTAATTTAAATTCATATATTATTAATTAAAATTTTATCCTAACTTTTCTCCGGGCTCTCCTTTTGGGAGAAAGCTAACGATTAGCCCACTATTCCAACTGACCTCTAATTTATCATTCATAAAACTTCTCCTTTGGAAAGGCCATAATTTATCTATCCATTTTAAACTTATGAACTTCACTGACTTTGAGCTAAACCATATTTGGTCATTTAGGTATGATTCAGTATTCCCTTAGATTTGCCATCACTGGTGCAGACAGAATGGGGCTTATCAACTAGTGTATTTTAAAAGAAATTCCAGCCTCAGGAGTTAGTTTCTTTTATTTGAAAATGGAAATCCGACCATTTTTAAAGTGAAACTTTCGACATTTACTCTGAAACGTGTCAGCCGTGAAAAGTTGTTTTTCTTTGAACTTGCAGTGTAGAGTATTTTTCAGATCGGGCGAGGCATATATAACTTTGTTTCGGGTGCAAAACTTGTATATGTAAAATATATATTAATGATTAGACAGATATTCCCTGGTGGGGATGAATTAGAGAAAGGTGATAAGAAAAAGGATTATAAATGATTTTTCTTTTTAGATACGAAATAGGGCAAAATGAGTTTTTATTTATATGAGCTTTATTTTGCTACTAACATCTCAGTTTATTTTGTCATTGTTTTGAAGTATTATTATCTCAGCAGTTTGAGTGTAATGTTTTGGAGAATATTGAAAACTTTAAGGAGATAGAAATTAATTTGTTGGATCATCTGTTGTGGACATCTCTTAAGAACACGAGATACAAAATATGATTGAAATCAAATGCGCAGAACAGTATCCCCACAAGTTTACACCTATGCTCAGCTAAAAATACAGGAGAAAAACAATCGTAAAGGCGCAGTGTTTTAATAAAACATCGTAGCTGTCACATTTTCATCCCCAGGTCTTTATGAAGTGTCATTTTCTGCAGCATTGGCCCGGAACCTTCTCAAATAATAATTATGATACCTGCCGTCACTGTCAATCAAGTCACTGACATGGCGGACGCTAAGATTCTGTAATGACTTACGACCTTTTCATAAGCCTAGCATCCTTTACGCTTAGCTTTTCCTTTACCTCTCGCATCATTCGGTTCTGGCCCTCTTCTCTGGATCGTGGCTAGCGAAGAACTCCCATCTCGCTCAAACCGATGACTTCTTACTCTTCGTTGACATTCCAGATCCTTTGTCAGCATTCGGGTAACGTCTACTTCGCAACGGTTCTCTGTCTTCTTAGATTCTAGCACGTCTCGGCTATTGTGTTCACAAGCACCCGCCAGCCTTTGAGCTCGACAAAGATGTTTGTACTCCATCATAAGCTCGAGGTGAATTTCAAAAGATTTCTACCTCCGAAATGCCCAGTCAGTGCCGGAGCGTCTGCACCTTAGTGTTGACAAGGTGACTGTTCACTGATGAATCAAGTCAATTAGAAGCGTGATTCCGTCATGTGGGTTCTCGGGAATTTGCGCGAGGGGAAAAGGTCTAAGTCATTACAACTCACTTCTTCACCCCATCTGTCTCCTCTTCCCACAAATTTTTCAGGGATATTTTTCTTGAATTCTGTGGTTGTAACAAGACTTACTTTGTCACGTTTTGCTTTTGGTTCTTTTATAAATTTTTTTCTGAAAATCTTCTGATGCATTCTCAGCACACAAAAATCAGTCCTTTTGGCAATTGAATGTTTGTACGTTAGATCGTCGAGCACCAGTACCACTAATACTTAGTTTTACTGAAGCAGCAATGGATTTTACTCTCATGTAAGTATATTGACACTTGATAGAAATTTTAACAGTCGTACAGTTTTTTAAAAGATTAAGCTTACCATCACCACTCTTTTTCGTTGCATTCTATCAATGTTTTAACCCCATCTGTCTTTCAGAACTATTGTCTCACCTTCTTCAAATGTTTCTGCACACACTGGACAAAACAAAGTCCGACATTGTTGGTACTGATTAGAACACTTTGTGAGACACGTAAAGTAGCGAAATGAAATAATAATGAGAGCAAAAGTAAAAACACGGAACAACGGCGGACACGAACCATACTAAATCGCAACTTGGCAGTTACTGGAAGACGATCGGGTGGGGTGACTGGTCCTCTTGAACATAACGGATGTCCTTTGACCTAACCGCCAGCGCTCGCCTCGGCGGAGGGGGAAAACTCAGGATATTTATATTTAACCTAAAATAAAATTATTAAAGTCGTTTCAACCTTTGTTTCAATTATTTCTGATTCTGCGATCCCCCCTCCCACCTGCCTAATGGTTTACTTGTAAGAGACGGAAAAAAATATTTCTGATGCTAGTTATTTGGCGGTAAAAAGTTTCGGGCCAGACCTGATTCTAAAGATTAAACATACTCTTCAAAAATATTTAAGAGCTCAAAAGGATAAACTAAACTCTCATAATGTGATACTGTAGTTACTAACAGTGTCACATGAGAAAAGAAAAAGTGTGCACAATTTCTCATCTTTGTAATTTAAGTAAAAATTATTGTTGTCCTGGAATGGATTAGTTCGTTCTAACGTCCAAGAGAGACTACAATTTAATCAAAGAGGGAAATACACGTCAAGAGCCCTCACTTTAGTACTCTTATCTAAATATTTATCTTACTTTAAAGGAAAAGGGTAGGAATTGTAGCCTTTAAATCCAGGAACTCCTATTTGTTTTTAGTAGATAAATGATGGTACATTCTAAATTTTTTTTAATAAACACTTTTAAACTTAACCCGTCCATAACCCATTGAGACATATTCCATGGTCCTAGATTCAGAAAGTAGGGCCGTGGCGGCCTTGTGGTACAGTGCGCTGGTTTTCGGTGCTGAGGGTGCTCAGATCGAATCCTGGCGAAGCGCCACTAAAATGATTCCGTTTGTGTCGTCCCTTCATAGGGGGCAATGCTGGTCCGCCTATTTGGCGCCCCCATAATAAAATGACCAGCAAAACTGCGGTGAATTATAGGCGAATGTCTTCGCGACAAGTGCCTCCGGATTGAAAAAAAAAGATTCAGAACGTACGCCGTAGCCTTAAGGAGACGTAAGAAGACTTGTCGCTCCAAAATCCGGAAACATATATTCGTCGTTCAAGAATTGGAGGCACTAACCTTGGTGAGAAAGTTCAACAAGGGCGTTACCATTCCATTGTCCCGGTCAGTACTTCCAGTGCTACTGCAAAAAATAACGTTTCCTATTTATCATCTTATTTTTTAATATTTCTGAAAACGATACCAAATAAAATTAAATAATAATAATACATAATACATAATTATATTTTTAATTCATACTAATAAATACCATAAAAAATCAGTATTTCTTTTAGTATTATTAAATATAAAAATTTTAAAATGCTTTTTTTTACCTAGGCTTTCCTGGAAAAATATTTCGTATAGTATCTCTTAGATATATATATTTGTTGGAGTTTTTCCTTTTCTCTCTAACTGTAAATAACACTTACGAAAGTATTTTTAGCTCCCTCGCTTATCCTGACTGACACTCTGATGAAGAGTTCACCAACAAAGGCGAAATCATTGTTCAACATTCCGTGAGTACCTACTGCAAGTTTCTCACCAAATTTCAGTTTACCTTTTCACGCACTCTTAAGTATCCTCCCTTCGAAACGTCTTTTTTTCTAGCTATCTATGAAATAGAGTTAGATCAAGATATTTGAAGGAAAGTACGCTTCTTAAATTGCCTGACTGCACCATGGAATTTTAAAATTTTGGTGCAAAACAGTTATTTTTCCTTCAAAACCTGAAAGAAAAGTTTTTAGCTTTTAAGTTATTTAAGCAGCTGTTTTATTCTTTTGCTGTCGTATTATCTGTTAACTGTATATATTTAAGTACTTGGGAAGCTGAGACAAATGATCGTGTAGGTTTCATATCATGAAATAAGAATTCAGGTGTTATATCTGCTTTTCAAGTCCTTTTAAAATTTTATACAGGGTACCAGAATTTATTTAATTTTTTTATCTATGTTAAACTATTTATGTTATGCTTTCTACATGAACACCATGGTCGGTCAGCAAATTTACAGTCAATTATTTTGTATTAGGAACTTTAAGAAATAAATTGGATTTCGAATTCTTCAAAGCTAACATTCTTGCTAATAGCCAAAACTTTAAAAAATAGATTATATAAACTTGTTGTATTTCAAGCTGTTTGTGAAGTATTTTTTTTTAATAAAACCATGAATGATGTCAACTTTTTTCCGAAAAATCTTCGTATTGAATTTTCGCTTGTATAAGAAAGTATCCTTGGTTGTGAGACGTATATAAGATAATCAAAACTTTATTAAAAACTTTTGTTTTTCAAATGGATATTACTTAAAGTTCTTTCTTAGACCATGAAAATGTCATTAGTCCCATTTTCTTCCATATTTCTGAGCAAATATTCTTTCTACAGATAATTACTAACCTTTAGTGTATATAATAACGGTCTTAAGTTATATACACTCAAATATTTATAATTGTATTTCTAAAATTTTAGTTTAGATTTCATTACTAACTATAAATTGATATTTTTCGTCTTTAATTTTCCCAGAATCAATCATTCAAGAATTTTTGCGTTAGTCTTTAGAAATGATAGCAGTAATAATAAACTTAAGACCAACCAGTTATGCAACTTTAGAACATCAAGTAGTTTAAAAGGTATACACATACCCCCTCGATTGCTAACTCATACCGTTAAATCAAATAAAGACATTACTTAGCATAAAACTGTTTATTCACTGCTGCAACAGAGGGAGTCATCATGCCATTATTACCTCCATAGGTCAGAATCTGAATAAGATTTTTTTAATATATTTTCTCTCATATGTAGACCAGAATCTCTTAATTATTCTCTCAAGCGAGACAACGAAATAAGACAAAAAAATAAATCACACTCACTGCTTACCTCTCCAATAAAGTAAAATAATACCTTCCGCCCTAATCTGACATAAATACATATACTTAAAATATAGCTTAGAATTACCTTCCTGTGTAACATTTATTTTTTCATTCCCCGAAAACAAAGAGGTATTACTATACCGAAATCTATATGCCTTTTTCCCTGTTCGTGGAGGGAAAATTCCTCCAAAACTAGACTTCTATTTCTTTGTAGCGAGTTTTTAAAGAGTTTCAAACTGGATTCTGCAACGATGAAAGCCAATGTGTTATCACGTTTGCCAAGAAACTTTTCTATAAGCGCAGTAAAATTGGCTTTAAATGGCGATGCAGGGCAGTTCGCTACAGCACTCCTTCTCCAGCGAGCTACTGACGGATGATGGCCGAATGGCAAGGGAGCTGGCATTCGGTACCAGAGTCCGTGGGTTCAAGTCCACTGTTGGCATGAATGTTTATAGACGTTCGGAATCGGCTTTAAGCAGTAGGTCTCGGTCTAATTAGCCCTCGTGTAGCAAAAAAATGACCGTAGTGCTCCAAACCAAACCAGTGAGTTACTTATGGATCTGATTGTAGATGAGGGCAAGTTATCTCTTCAAAGTTAGGGTATGCGTGTTTTTTCGGTATAGAGAAAGGTACTTCAGACGAATTTCTCACTGAAGTCTGAGGAATGTTAAACCACATAACCGCATTTCTCTAAAAGCTTACCACTAAAGGTAATTTAATTGGCTTTTTATTGCAGAGCAGTTCGCTGCATCGTAAAAGGGGAAAACGTTGACGTTCAAAACTTACGCTGTTGATTTACTATGTAATATAACATTTTTTAAAAACAATAACGTTAGGAGATTTTGTTGTGTAAAGGAAGTTTGTTCAAAGTGTTATTTTTCTGAAACTTTTGGTATTTATCCTGTGAGTTCACTATAGAGGATGCCTTGGTAAGACTAGTGTGGCGATGGTATAGCAAACCTCTTCAAGAGGTGTATTGTTTCGAGTGATACGAGAGACTATAATTTGTGTTAAAGCTAAAATTGCAGTATGAAAGTGTGGGATAATGATTGTCTTTTTAGGTGGGATAATGATTGTCTTTTATGAGCCCAGCCACTGCAGGAAAGAAATTCTCCTTGGAGCGTCAGGGGATCCATTCTTTCTCAGACTGAAAAACTCGCTAGAAAACCTGATTTAATTTCAAGAGATCAGGATATTGCCTGCTGGTGTATTTTGATTTCACAATTTTCTACTATTCTTTTTCAATATGACAGAAAAATAGTTACGAAAAGTTATGATGTGTTGTGATTTCTTTTAAGCAAATTACTTTCATTATATAACAATAATTTACGACAAAAAATAATACCTATTAATATTAACATATGCTCTCTCTTATTTTTGGTAATTTACATTCTATATTTCGAGCTAAAGCTTTAAACGTCCAAATTCTAAGCGAAGTGATTGATATATGCTAGTCCATTCCCTCCATTTACGTTATATAAAAGTTTGTCTCGTCTAGTTTTCAGAATAAATCATTTATCTGATGCAAAACTGCTGGGTCAAAACGCCTGTATGACATTCGTTTCGATTGTAAAATCAAAACTGTCAGCCATATTCGAATTGGATTTTAAATATTCAGGCACATTTATCACAAATTCTTCTCGCGAAGGATGGTCTATAGTACTCAGAATATCTTACGCTTCTGTGAGGGTTCGACATTTGAGGCTGAACTATTCCCTCTTCTTCTATATAAAGGCGGAAAATTCACTCCTATTTTCGATCATTTAATCAATCAATATATCTGATGTCTGTCAGACGGAATGTAAAACAGATGCTGTATAAATTTTAAAAGGATTTTTTTCTGTACATGAAATAGGATTTTTTCTGTTCTTAGCACAGCCTGACATCCCATGTTAGACGTAAATTGCATTTATCATTTTTAGTCCCCGTTTAATATTTTATAAGGGGAATAATGTAGCCGGAAACCAGGTATGATTGTCCCCAGTTCTTTTCCTGTGCGACTTGATTTACAAATAAATTATGTTTCCACCTACACTTTGTGGCGTTGCTATACAGCTACAGAGAAAAATTTCTTTTTAAATGTAATGGAATTCGTATCTTAAAAGAACTTCTGTGTTCGGGTTATGAATGTTATTGAACTGATCGATTATATTTATTATTTTTATATTTAATTAGTATGATAATAGATAATAAATTTTAATATAATATACAAACCGTCATACATTAAAGAATCAAAGGACATCAAAAGTCATTTTTAATAAAGTACATTAAACAGCTCTCTCTTAAAAAATATAACAACAAAAGAAATTACTAGTTATCAATCAAAGAAAAACTCTTAAGGGGTGCAAACTGTAAAATTTAAACTTTTTAACTGTTTACAATATTTATGTTAACTTTTTATGGAACGATTTTAAAGTCATTTCTCCCATTAACTTGTAAAATTTAAATTAAGAAATAATCTCTGTAATATGTAATTTTAAGTTTAGAATTTTGTAGATAAAATATGCAAAATTATTTTCGTTGGAACTTCTCCTCTATCTTCCGGCCAAAAAGAGTCTCAAGGATTTTCTTGATATCCGTTTAAGCAAAAATTTATCTTTATTATATATAATGGCATTTATTATATATAATGGTTTATACAGGGTGGTCATAAAAAAACTTTGCCGATATATGGAGGCTGTTCCGTTCAACCTATCGAGATGAGATTTCAGAAATACTTATTCAGAGGTATGAGTTCGGGATTCTGAGAACGGCAAGACAGTGACGCTCACGATTACGGTTATAAGTATAGAAACTCGAAATTTTCGAATGGCAGCGTCCACTTTTTCCCGTCGCAAAATGCTGAGCGCATGCGAAAACCCTAATGATCGTTGAAACTGTACGTGTATCACAAAACACGGACGCGTTATGCACTCACAAAAAACAGCTCTGCGAACGGCCAACAAAGACACGATAGGGTGCACGGAGGAAATTTGCATATGGCAGAGGCTAGAAACAAATCACAGAACGCCGTTCGCCAGATATTCAGCGCAGAAAACCGTTAAAAAGCTCTCTGATTGTGTTTCTGTTAGCCATTCGCAGAGCTTTTTTTTGTGCGTGCATAACGCGTCCGTTTTTTGTGATACACGTACCGTTCCAACGTTTTTTAGAGTTTTCGCGCTGAGCATTTTGCGACATGAAAAAGTGGGCGTTGCTATTTGAAAATTTCGAGTTTCAATACCAATAACCGTAATCGTGAGCGCCATGTTGTTGCGATTCACATAATCCCGAGCTCATACCTCTGAATATCTATATCTGAAATCTCATCTCGATAGGTTGAACGGAACGGCCGCTAGAGGTTCATATATCGGCAAATTTTTTTGTGACCACCCTGTATTATTACCATTTAAATCCACTTCTATACCTCCATATTAAATATTATTAGCATTTGGCAATGTTATCGAACTTTGAAAATTAACGAGGACGCTCATGACTGTCCAGCCAAGTCAATGAGCTTAAAAACATAAATTTACCTACTGAGCTTGAAGTTCCTATCGTGTAGAAAATGAGGTATGGGAAGAGGGGGCGGGGGAATTTGGAATCCAACCAGTAAAGAGATACTTTGTCAGTCAGGAACGTATCTACTTACAAAGTACTTTTCTGTTGTTCAGATCAGTATGATATAATCTGAAATTAAAAATTATCTGAAATAATCTGAAATTAAAAATTAAATTTTATCTTGTATTTAAATTTTGTTATTATCCATTTTTAATTTAATTAGAGTCATTTCATGGCTAGCTACAAATTGATTCCTTTTTTATTTCGAGATCTGGATTCATTCTAATTTTACAAACTTAGTGAGTATGAGAGAATCACTTACCTTAATGTCCTTAACATGCATAGTGTTACTATTCGAATTTTTCCAGAATAATTCATCCTACACATATGTCAATTTACCTACTGATAAGTTTGTGAAGGCATACCACCTCCTATAACTTTTAACGGTAGTTACAGACCTAAAAAGCTGAAATTTTCATGTCTGTATTCTGTAAGGTTACTTATTAAACCTTTAAATTTTTTCATGTAAGTGCTATCAATGAAGACTCATTTTCCTTTGAAAAGTTCTGAATAATAAATATGTTATAATACTGCATTAATCCCATATATACTGCTCTCTATCTTTCCTTTCATCCTTTATATGCAGGGAGAATATAGTCTTAAATATGTTTAAAATTCGTTGAAAAATAGTATAGCATTCTATACTAACATCAAATAGAAATCCTCTTTACTAACTTCGTTTCGATAAAGCAATAAAACTGGGCAGAGTCTCAAAAAGAATCGAAAGACATAAACTTTCCTTCTGAAATTCCGCAGACATTTAACATATTTTTTTCTAGCTGTTTACGAAAGAAAGATTGTTAACTCACTCATATCTATTTCATTAGGAACGCGAGGAAAAAATAGAAACAATTCGATCCAGACATCCCTGCTCATTTCATTTCATTTATTTGTTTTTCTGTTTTCTCTATACCCATGAGAAGGAAATGAAAACGATATATCTGGAGGTAAATCAAGATACTTACTCGTTAAAGAATAAAGAGTGTTAAAACGAGAAACTCGTTTCATTTCGGTCTAAAGTAGCAAAAATATCAATCCATTGCAGAGAGTTCAAATTAATTTCGATGATTTTTTTTTTCAGAGAAATCAAGTGTCATTTTCAAGTGTTAATAAACGTACTATATAAATAAATTATTATCACTTGAGCTTTTTTATCATAATTAAAATTGAGTGAAAGTAGATCAGGTATAGAGCTAGACGTATTTCAGAATTTCTCGAATACATATTTTATTTCGTTAAGGATTTTCTTTTGGTAAATTCTACTGACGTTCTGGAAGAAATTAATTTTCAGGCACCATGATTTCTGCCACCAATGTAGAATTTCGTATATCATCCAAGTTGTCTGGCAAATCCCCCGTAGTTTTCGGTTTTTTTATTTCAATTAACGAGATGCATAACTGCATCGCTATGGAACTTCTTCCAAAATTTGCTTATCAAATTTCCCATTAGCATTAGAAATGCATGCCATTCCAGTTACACACTGGAAAAACAAACAGAATATCTTGTTTACACAAAATTTTTGCTCCTTGTGTAGATTGTACGTCTTATAGGAGGTTCTTTGTAGTATCTAGCTAAAAAAATCCTCCGAACTTGTGTTTCAGACTTCGTTTCCCGTAATGAAAAGTCTCAGTCCTCTTACTCTGCCGCACCAGAAGATCCTTATGAAATTTATGTTAAATATCACGTTATCTCGCGTTGTCTTTTAGTGATTCGAAATGATTACTGCGACTCCCACTTTCGCGTACAAGCCAATGTCAAACCGCAGACCAGCGCTGCGTACCAATATCTTCAAACTCAGCCGATGGTTTATTTCCTATATTCGGTCAATGAATAGTATAGGCCTGGACGCTGGACGGACAGTACAGATATGCCGACCAATTTGGGCAACCCGGGGCCTCTGTCTTTTGGTAACTTCGAATATTACGGCGACCATGGCTCTTGACTACGGTCTCCTGTCTTTTGGTAATAAAGTTTCTAGAAAACTATTTCAATTGTTTCGCTACTGTATGATTCCAACTGTTCTTCTGTATACCTTCTTACTTAATGTTCCTGGCAAAAGCTGTTAACTATTATTTTAGCCCTGACAAAATACTTTTTTTTCTCTCACCTTCTTTAAATTTAAATTAAATTTTCTTCATTCTCTCTAAAATCAAATTCAGAAATTACCCAAACCGGTAAGTTGATCTGACTATATCTCCACGGAGCTGCGCAATAATTTACTTGAATGGCCATACCACACCTCCATGGAGATATAACTAGAGATGTGATCAACAGTCGGAGTAAATTTGATCTGGGTTCCTCTATCAGATAACCAATCAGACAGCCATGCTTACAGACTTCTTGAATGCACCAGATGGGGCCCGTCATAGCTAAGGCCCTACAGGAGGAATCCCCACCGGTGAGGGGAGACAACAGCAGGTAACCAACACCACGCACGACAACCGGCAGCACCCCGGCTCCCCATGCTTACAGACTTACTTTTACATAGATAAGGTTGGTGCTTAATGACCATCTACCAGAACCAGGGATCCAATAAAAAGCAGGATGGCGTATTCTCTGAATTATGAAGTGAGGTGGAAAAATTCTAATTTTTCAACGTCTATTAAAATTTTCCTCTAGGTTTTACAGGCCATTGTCACAAGTAAAAATATTGTACAGATATGTTAACCAATTAAATAACCATATTGTGTGTATGTTATTAAACATATTGTTCCCCTTAAATTGATTGTTTGACTAGATATAATGATGCTCAAGCCCGACTACGACTCTTCAATGAAAGAAGCCATCGCCAGTCTTAAATGCCTATCTTTCTGTTTCCGAATATCATTATACGTGTGTGCTAGAGGAATTCCTGAATATGAATATATATATATATATATATATATATATATATATATATATATATATATATATATGTGTGTGTGTGTGTGTATGTGTGTATATACACTCAAGAGCCAAAACATTATGACCACCTGTCAATAACGAGTTGGCACACCTTTGGCGCGCAGCAAAGCTTCAACCCGCCTTGGCATGGATGCCACAAGTCCTTGGTAGATGGCCGGAGACAGATTGTACCAGATGTTTAAGCAACGGTCACGCAAATCCGAGATATTGCGAATTGGTGGTCTTTGAACTCTGAGCTGCCGTCCCATGACATCCCAAATGTGTTCTATCGGATTGAGATCCGGTGAGTTAAGCTGCCAGGACATTAACTGGAATTCACCATCATGTCCTGGAATCACTCCAACACAATTTTAGCCTTGTGACAAGGGGCGTTGTCCTGTTGGAACATTCCATTTCCAGCTGGAAAAACAGAGGCCATGTAAGGGTCCAACTGGTTCGCAATGATGTTCAGATACCCTGTAGCATTCATGGTCTGCTCTACCACAACCACGGGTCCCAGAGACGCCCAAGAGAACGTCCCCCAAAGCATAAAACCGCCACCACCGACCTGTGTATGACCTACTGTACATTGAGGGAGCAACTGTTCGCCTGGAAGACGGCGTATCCTGACACGGCCATCGGCGTGATGAATGACAAACCGTGATTCATCTGACCAGGCAACTCTCTCCCACTGATCCATGGACCAGTCCGATGTTCCCGGGCCCAGCGCAGGCGCAGTTGGCGATGACGTTTGGTCAGCAAGGGCACACGAGTGGGACGCTTGCTGCGTAGCCCCATATCCAACAGTGTCCTCTGAACAGTGTGCTGCGATACTATTCTACTTAGCCCTGCATTGTATTGAGCTGTCAGCTGAGCCACTGTCTGGCTCCGGTTTTGCTTCACCATGTGAGACAGTCTCCGACGACCTTTTTCTTTGATAGCGTGTGGACGTCCAACACCATGTCGTCTACTGCTAGTTTCACCGTCATTCATCCACTTTGCATAAGTACTAACAACTGTAGGTCGCGAACAACCCACGAGTCGTGCACTTTCGGAAATACTTGTTCCGAGCCTTCGAGCCATTACAATCTGCCCTCTATCAAAGTCGCTTATATCCGCAGCCTTTCCCATCACACACAGAAGTAAGTGAAAGAATGATTCTTCAGACTCTCCAGCAGCAGTTAAATACCACTTCCACCTGATCACGTGCCTTCCACGTCATCCAGGCGTATTCATTGCAAAATGTAGGGGTGGTCATAATGTTTTGGCTCTTGAGTATATATATATATATATATATATATATATATATATATATATATATATATATATATATGTGTGTGTGTGTGTGTGTATATATATATATCAGGGGTTTCCAACTTAGAAGTGTCCAAGGGCCGCAATCGAAAACACCTGTCTAGTGGCGGGCCGCAATTTAATCAGGACCATACCCAGGACATTTTTTCTTGAGGGAGGGGGATTTGGAGGATTTGTGTATAGTATATACTATGAATTTTTTAAAAATTAGAGGATGAACCTCAAACAAGGACCTTGATTATAACTGGCCAACTTTCGTTAAATTACACAGACACTCACAAAAAAAGTCAAGTAAGAAGTGGGTATTTAAATAAGAAGTGGATAAAATAAGAAGTGGGGGGGCTATGAAATAGAACATGAGTGGACACCCTACATTTCATGGAATTCGAGGAAAATCAATCTTTTTGTAAATGAACAGCATTTGAAAACAATAAAGATTTTTACAAAAACATTTTTTGTTAACTAAGATTATCTAAATTGATGCTGTAAATTATTTTCCTAGAAGTCTTCGCGGGCCGCAAAAAAAGGCACCGCGGGTCTCATGCGTCCCTCGGGCCGCCAGTTGGAAACCCCTGATATATATATATATATATATATATATATATATATATATATATATATATATATATATATATATATATACAGAAACAACCGCTTATAGTGATCAGTGGTTATAAGAATCAATCGTTTATAAGAATCAATATCGCGAAAACGAAAACAAATGTATTATTTTCATGTTAAAATTTTCGCTTTAAAGAATTAATCCACCGGTTTTAAGAATCAGTTTACACTCTTCGCTTTCCTTTCATTTTTCCAAAAAAGCCACTTAAACCTTCAAAAGGCACAAAGTTCTTTATTTTTTTTTAAAGAAAGATTGATAAGATGTGTATGAAACATAGTCGTAAAATTCATCCCTTTCTTTGTTAGACATAACATAATAGTTATGTCTAACAAAGAAACCCTTAAACACTTTAGCACAACACTGTCCTATTAGCTTGACCCCGGCGCATCTTTACCCGTCCGGGTCCGATTTTACTTTTCTCCACTGACAAACAAAAATAGGGACTCTTTTTTCCCACATCTCGGTAGCGGCTTCCTGGACCCTGAAACACATAAATCTTCGGCGAAGTGTCCACTATCACTTAGACAAACGTGACATTAGTAGATTCAGCACGTTATTATACCGTGAAACGTAAGCTAGAAGGTGAATTTTCGTCTGAGACTATTTATATTGAGAGAGGTATAAATAACCTCCTGAAAATTTCATTACGTCAATCTACCACAGAAAACTTTTTCTTGCTCTCTTTCTGTACTTCAAATGTTAAAACTGTTAATCAGGTATGCCGTAACAAATATTGGATTTCTTTATTCTCTCACTATAATCAAGCGTGTTTACTTATAGGTCTAGAAATTAATTTGTATTTTTAAAATTATAAAAAATAATTTTAATAAAAGATAATTAACGTAAATTAAAGAGTATTTTATGGTAAATTATCTAATTTATGTATATATAGGTATGTGTGTGCCTGTCCAAAACCTAAATTTTGGCTATAAGAATCAACCGCTTATAAGAATCAAAAACAGTAATAACAAACGTGATTATTATAAGCGGAAATCACTGTATATACAGGGTGTCCCATAATGATTGGGACAAATTTTAAGCCGAGGTAGGGCATGTCAAAAGCATTCAAAATTGCATAGCAACCCATGGTCGCAAACGTCATGGGAAAGTGGTATCAGAGGTACAAGAAATGAAGGAATACAAGACAGAGATTATCAGAAATATTTATTGCTCATAAATATTACATATGCTGTAGTAGATGATACCATTTGAAAAAGTTACAAAAGATGCTCAAAGTGTCCACCATTTCAAGAGATCCAAGCGTTACAGCGGCGGACCATGGATTGATGGACAAGTTCGAAAACACCTGGATTTGTTTGGATATCTGCAGCAGCGCAAACAATTCTTGCAACCAGATCCATTTCAGACTTGACAGGTGTTTCATACACAGAACATTTAAGTGCACCCTAAAGAAAGAAATCTAGGCTGCTTAATTCCGGAGAGCGTGGGGGTCAGGCAACCGGTCCGCCACACCCAATCCATTGTTGACCAAAGGAAGCACTCAAATGGATCCGAACACATCTTCCATCTTCCATAATGGGGAGGCGCCCCATCCTGTTGAAACCACATGTTTCTTTTCACATTTTGCGGCACAGACTGAAGTAACCCTGGTAAAACCTCTTCCAAAAAGATGAGATACTTTGCCGATATATATATATATATATATATACCGGGTGGCCAAAATTAAACTGACAGTGCTCACAGTGTTCTGTAGCGCGATCTATTTGCGAGAATGATGCCACATTTTGTAGGAAGATTAAACAAGACGGGGGACGAAGGATTCCGCGAAAAAATAAATTAGTTCCAAAAGTCACCGCTAGGGGAATATTTGGCGCTGTGTAATAGAAAATAGAGTGTTAACAAATGCAAATTAATACGGAATAAAATTACCCTTTATTATGCACATTTTCTTATTTAGTTCAAGTGCAATATGGCAACACTTTTAAAAAAGCGTAAAATTTACATAAACACCGATAAAGTCTCGTGATCTGCAATATCACGTACGCTGAGCAGAAGAAGAAGTTCTTTATTCAAATTTCACGTTACATCCATTGGCACAGTGATCAGCTGCTTGGGTTTTAAAAGGCAATGTGTTACGTTTCGAATCAATCGGATTGAAAGTTTATGTGCAATGTCTCCTTCTTTAGTCGAGCGTGCGTTACTGATCAAATTATTTTACCTCAACCAGTGCAACGCGTCAGCCGCTCTTTGTGCTTTTAGAAGGCACAAAAAAATGCGTAAAGGTAACGGTCCTGTGTCATTTAATGGGCTAAAAGCAATGGTTGCGACGTTTGAGAAAACAGGTTCTCTGAAGGTTCAGTCAGGCAGAGGGCGAAAACCTGTACCACAGGATACAATCGAAGCAGTTGCCACGGCGATTGTCGACAGAGAACCAGACAATATTGCTGCCACCTCTAGCGCTCGTGGATTAGCTCGGAATATGGATATGCCTTACAGTACGGTATGGAAAATATTACGAAAGATTATCAACTTCTATCCGTACAAGATCAGCCTTGTACAGGAGTTACTGTACCCCGACCATGATAAGCGATTGACTTTTGCTCTCACCTTTCTTGCCAGAATGGAGGTGGATGATGCTTGGCCGTGGAAAATCTTATGGGGAGATGAGGCCCACTTTTACCTGCATGGAACTGTGAATACCCAGAACTGCCGAATTTGGGATGACAAATCACCACATGCTGTCACAGAAATTCCCTTACATTCACCAAAGGTAACTGTTTGGTGTGGGTTCACAGCGGAATTTATCGTAGGTACATTCTTCTATGAGAACATTACCCCGACAGGACCGGAAACCTGTTCTGTTACCGGAGAGAAATATCGCCACATGTTGAACAGCTTTGTCATTCCGGCACTTCAGCAAAGACAATGCCTGGGGGAAATCATTTTCATGCAAGATGGAGCCCCTCCACACGTTGCTGTGCGGGTGCAACAGCTGCTACGACAGAAATTCACAACAGAAAGAGTCATTAGCCGCTACTTTCCAACTGCATGGCCACCTCGGTCGCCTGATCTTACCCCATGCGACTTCTGGCTATGGGGTTACCTTAAGTCCAAGGTCTATCAAGGAGTGGTCCAGGACCTGGCTACGTTGAAGGATAACATATCACGGACTGTACGGGAGATTCCTGCAGACATGTTACTTTCTGCTGTTGTGCATACTGTGCACAGAATGCAATATGTGGTCCACAACAACGGCAGCCACATTGAACCTCATTTGAATGCAAAATAAAAGGTAATTTCCGTATTGATTTGCATTTGTTAACACTCTATTTTCTATTACAAAGCGCCAAATATTCCCCTAGCGGTGACTTTTGGAACTAATTTATTTTTTCACGGAATCCTTCGTCCCCCGTCTTGTTTAATCTTCCTACAAAATGTGGCGTCATTCTCGCAAATAGATTACGCTACAGAACACTGTGAGCACTGTCAGTTTAATTATGGCCACCCGGTATATATATATATATATATATATATATGAAATGGCCGGAATTGGGTCATCTCTTGAAGAAACACAATCGAGGCCGAAATAAGGAAATTCAAAATCATATAGAAGAATTGAAGTTTATTCCATGAAAACAGCGACCTGTTACTCGCTTCGAAGCCAGCCCGCGTCTCCTCGTAGAAGCGCCAAAATACAGTTAGCCCATCGAGGTTGCCAGAATTGACGGAGGAAGTTAGTGTGTGGAAAGGCGGGGCGTTTACGCCAAACAGAAGAAAGAGGGGTTACCATAACGGAGATTAATTTCAGAATGGACAATTATAGGTAGTTAGTAATATCATCACACATATATATATATGTATATACAGTGGTACCTCTACTTACGAGTTTAATTCGTTCCATGACGGAGCTCGTAACTCGAAATACTCGTATCTCGAATCAATTTTCCCCATTCAAATGAATGGAAATACCATTAATTCGTTCCGGGCTCCCCCAAAACATCCCAATTTTTTCGTTACATGTTTTTAAATTAGAAAAACGTGCTTATAAACGACGAACATTGTATAAAAATGCAATACAATAAAATGTACTGCAATAAATTTGTTTTATTAAGTGTAATGTACAGCATTTACCTTGGAGATCAGACTTGAAGATGATGATGGAACAGGAGGAGAAAGGCTGAACTAAAAAATTAAATCTTATTCGTTGATCTTTGACCTTTTCGCTCCTCTTTCCTCACTTTCGCTTTTATTACCAGCTGCTCTCTTAAACTGAACGAGTGAGACAGCGAAGATTGGCGATTGTTGCATCGTTCACTGTGACTGTAATGTCCAAATTCTTCTTTCGGAAGAAGGGAAAGAGCTTGAGATTCTAGGACCAAGGTCATCCCATCCGTTAGACCCCACGGGGAGTTCCAGTGTGGGGGAGGGAAATGAAGCTATCTCTATGCGAGAGAGGTTGGGCGCTGTTCGGTTTCAGAGGGCGACTCAAGTTTGGGCAGAGCAAGCTGTCCCGGGAAGTAATTGTTCAGTGTTAATTTCTCGGTTTAAGACTCGACTCAGAATAATATGTATACAATCTCTCGGTTTAAGACTGGTCTCAGAATAATATGTATACAATTGTACAATAATTGAACACAAGGTTGTAAATATTATATGCTTCTTGTGTTCTCATTTCATGAGCACGTAACATGGCATTCGCTGCTCGAACTAGCGGTATACATATATATATATATATATATATATATATATATATATATATATATATATATATATATATATATATATATATATATATATATATATATATATATATATATATGTATATGTGTAATATCAGCACTAAGGCGGGGGCGAAGCTCAACAGGCCTGGAAATCTTAGCCTGTCGGATCCGGGGTGTAGTCGAAGTGGCTTGCAGTGGCTGGGATGACGAAGAACTAATTGAAATCCATACCAGAAGGAAGAGGCAACTGGTTGATAACATAGTCTTTATTTCCGAAGCAGTTTCGTGGCTGGACATTATTTGGACGGGATTACAGACATCTTAACTCCACAGATACCGAGGAAAAAGGCCCGATCACGCCGACAGCGCAGGGCGCTGTGACAATACGGACATTTAAAACACTACATCAGGCCAGAGTAAAACACACAAGTCCGCCAATATCCTAGTGCTACGTCCTCGAGTCAGCGAACTGAACTTTTCGGATTGGTCTAAAGCGAACACATGACCCTAGCGCGTCATATGGTGTGATCAGTGGAAAGTTCTCAGACCTTATATAACGGTTATATAACTCTTTCTGCGCGTGGCCTTAGTGGAAAAACTAATAGATTATTTGGGTTGGATTTGAGGGGTAATGCTTTATTGCCAAAGGGTAAAAGAATTTAGATTGGCGTTTTACTAATAAAAAAGGTTTGAAATTTATTTCATATATATATATATATATATATATACATACATACATACATACATATATATATATATATATATGTATGTATGTATGTATGTGTATATATATATATATATATATATATATGTATGTGTATATATATATATATATATGTATGTATGTATGTATGTATGTATATATATATATATATATATATATATATGTATGTATGTATGTATGTATGTATATATATATATATATATATATATATATATATATATATATATATATATATATATATATATATATATATATATATATATTAACCGATTGGAAAATGCTGAGTAGGGCTGCAGTCCCTAGTCAACAAATTCCTAACAAAACCCATCATTTAATTCCTAATTTTTTTCCTCTAAAACCCCTACATTACTCTTCTATCTATTCAGGATGGCCTGGAGCAATGGTTTTTTAAAACTACAGTGCATATTCATAACAGTTTTACACGAAATCGTCTTGAGTATTGAAAAAAATGTATGTAATCATTGGTTAGTAGAAACAATAGGAAAGACATTGAAGTATTATCTGAAAAATCTCACTTAACATACAAAAATATATCATATAACACGTTAAAATATTAATCACTATCTTCACCGGTCACTTGGTCTGTTATTACAGTTTACAAATAAGTCTCTACCTTACCAGATGCTTACTCTGATCCTGAGTGGAGAATAATTTGACAGTCCTACAATCTGTCCACTCACTCTCACAATCTAAAACAGTTCCAGTTTCAATCAGTTACAGATGTATTTAATTTATTTACATAAAATCAGGATGGAAATATGAAGTATACATGAATGAAAACAACTTAATGATGAAAATACTTATGGTCGACCATCATGCTTGCCCCTGAAAAAACTCAGAGACATCAAATATTAATAATTGAAAAATACAGATTTTATCAACTTATCATATTACAAATTCACCTTATAAAACCAAGTTATAAATTCAAATTCCACAGATTCTATCAAATTTTAGATTCAAATTCCCATGGGATAATTTTTCTCATATACTTAATTTTCAGCATTGTTTCATTACATAAAATTATTCCATTATAACCTAGGTTACAAGAAAGCGCTTTTTCATTCTCGAGTTATGGTACACACACAAATTTCACAATAATTTTACAATTTATCTACAAATCAATTCACCCTTATCAAAACATAAATACAATTGACACTTTTTCATTATAAAATTCACAATGATACATTCATTATGTTAAAACACATTATACTTTCTGATTGGTTGTGCATAGTTGGTTCAGAGGAGAGCAGGTTCAAATTTTCCACAGTCTTAACCACAACAATAGCTTGAAAAATATGTGGAGAGTGTTCGTGTGTTGGAATGTGTGTTCCCCACCCTGCCCTAGGTTCAAATTCTTAATAACTTTACTACTAAGGAGTGAAGGGGGTGTGTAGTTGTTTGTGTTTAGTGTTTGTGGCCGTACAGTGGACCAACCGTAATTCTCCCACAGGACATGACTGCCAATACAACACCTTGTCAAGAACTAAGATGCAGAAACAGGAAATGTGGGAGCTTGTCATGCCTGAGGAAGTATTAAGTAAGAATTGGGAGGTCAAAAGGAGCGGTCATCCCATGGCATGTGTTTAGTAATTTCGTTTAAGTAATATTTTTCAGCACATTGTGACTGAGTATGTGAAGTACAATTTATTTAGAAGGATACAATGAGGTTGGGATGACTTCCAAAGCGCGGGTAGAGGTGGGTGATAGGATTGAGTATTCGAGAAGGAGGAAATTTACTGAAAGATGAAAGAACTAGGGGCGTCACATTCGGTTTTTGGCTCAGAAGATCCAAAAGATCACATACAATAGTTCTCTAAAAGAAAGTTTAAATCAGAATAGTTTTTAAAATTTATTATTTTAAGACAACACACAAAGTTTAACCACCTAAGTGGAGTCAAAAGGGTGTTAGGCACCCAACATATAAAATCAATAAAGAAATGGATCTCTGAGATAGGAAGTTTGGTCATATTCGGGAAAATGTAAATACAGTTCAGCACATTATACAAACAAAACATTGCAAAAATGGTAACAAAGCACTTCAAAATAATCCAAAAATTAGGTTTAGCCAAAGTTCTTTCATTAGTTACTAAATTTCAATTCAAAACACACAATTGTTAAAAACCAATAAAATCAATACAAATCATATTCTAGTTTAATTTCACAATATCATCAATTCCAATTTTTTTTATTTATTTGCTCATTAACATTCAAAATTTTATAATTTCAATGTTTTACTTGTAATTCGTACCAAAATCTTTTCTTAATTTCCCACCCCACCCCAAGAAAATTGTGCATGAAACAAAATTATTTTAATTTAAACTCATTATGTGGATGGAAATGCCTTAATCTGGTTGAGTGCACAATTTCACTCTTTTTCCCAGTGTATTGGTTTGGTTTATCAATTTTAAAATTAACAGTAGAAAGTTGGCTAAAAATTTTATAAGGGCCTGAATAAGGTGCATCTAATTTTCTTGAATTTGAAAATTTAAATTCTTCGTACATCACTAAGTCACCAATTTTAAAATTTTAATGTACAAAATGTCTATCATATTTCTGTTTATTAAATAATTCTCAACATTTTTTGATAAGGGTTTGCGAAAAATATACCACAGAAATTCAGAAGGACAATGTAAGCATTAAAGCACTTGAATTGACACTAAATTTTATTTTTCACTTGTACATATAAAAGCATGACCTACTCAATCACTTATATATAACCAGTCGACATTTTAATATATTCCTCAATTATTAATTGCGCTAAAATCTCATAACACATATAAAAATCAATAGTAGCAGAAAAAGTTAAATATCACTCAATGAAATTAATATATACACAAATGAGGTCATTAAGATATATAAAAAATAGTAAATTTGAATTTAAATGTATGGAATCAACTTTCAAAATTATTATAGTCCCGATTCAGTCTGGAGTGTGACACCCGACGTGTTTTGATATGGAGGGAAAGGGGCACTCGAGATAACCCTACATTCGTTCGTGAAAGGTCACAATACAGACGAGCTGGTTTTATGGTATGGGGTGGAATCAGCATAGGTGGACATACGGACCTGCATATCATTCGGAATGGTACTTTGACGGCCCGAAGGTATGCAGACGAGATACCGAGACCTCATGTCATACCTTACGCTGCAGCCATTGGCGATTCCTTTGTTTTCCAGCATGATAATGTCAGACCGCAAACAGCTCGTCTAGTCGAGAACATACTTGAAGCTGAAACAATACAGCGTATGGAATGGCCAGCGTGCTCTCCTGACCTGAATCCAATCGAGCATGTTTGGGACATGTTCGGACGATGCATTGCTGCGAGAACAAGGTCTCCTTTTACTCTCCGAGACTTGGAGATTGCACTTCTTGAGGAGTGGAACAGTATTCCCTAAAGTCTTATCGATAACATCATCGCATCCATGGAAAACAGGTGTGCAGCAGTCTTAGCTCTTCGAAGAGACCCCACGCCATATTAAAAATCTTGCATGATTTCTAAACAATACTTTTTTTTATCGTTTACATGTAACCAAATTGTTGCCGTAAATCATCTCTTCATGTTTTTTCCATATTTTCATAGAATTAAAGCTTAATTACAATTTTTTTACGTCTTTTTTTCTGTATTGTGCATTGATACGCGTGTACTATCCATTTTATGCCAATACGTGGCTGTCTCGCACGATCTTCTTAACTTCTGTGATTTCTCCCCTAATTTTTTTGAGCAGTGTATATATATATATATATATATATATATATATATATATATATATATATATATATATATATATATATATATTATATATGTGTGTGTGGGAAGTGAAGCGAGCCGATTCCCACTTCTGACACCACGCTGTGCGAACAGAAGAAGGCGAACACCTCCGAGTGTGGTGCAAAGAGCCGTTTCCCGGGTACTCGTATAAAAGGCCGGCAGTTCGATTCGCACTCAGGCAGTCGAATCGCTCACTCGCTCGTGGAAGAGAGACGGTGCGTTCGTCTAGCGGAGTAGAAGAACGAAGTGACCTTGGGCTCTCGTGAAGGAGACACACGTGCAGTGGGAAGCAGAACGCGTGGATAAGCAGCAGAATCAAGTGCTGTGGAGTCGACTATCCAGTTTTATCGCAAGTTTCTTCATCTGTAGATACCGCATCATATCATCGTTCTTTTTTAATAAATGAGATTTTTAGCGTTTTTAAGTAAGACGTGTGATCTCCGAACCAATCACACCCACATTCTGGGGACTCGTCCAAACACTTCAGACACCCATATCCTGGTGAAATTTAGAGGTACCGTGCCATTTTTTTCATTCAAAATGAGTATTCTAAATAACTTGAAGAAAGATGATTTAAAACTTGTTGCCGAAGAACTCGTACAGAGTTTACCAGATAAAGCTAAAATTGTGGATAGTAAACAATTAAATGAAAATTGTCATGTGTTTAAAACGGAACAAGTGTTTGTACGTGATGTTGTCAAATCGGTGATGGAGGATAGCATGACTCAAGCAGCTGATGAACAATTTAGATTGGAGATTGAAAATATTAAATTAGCCCAACTCGAGAAGGAAATTGAGCTGGAAAAGTTAAAAAACTAATTATTGCCTGTTGAACGAACTAACGCGTCACTTAGTGTTGAGGATGTAATTAAAAGTGTAAAAACACTAACAATTTCTGTTCCTGAGAAACCCGAGGCATTACATTTGTTTTTTTGCTTCTTTAGAGAAAGCATTCACCACGAAAGAAGTTCCTAAAGGCTTAAAAGCTGGGGTATTAATTAACTTGCTAGGGGTAAAAGCTAATAATGTGTTAACATATGCAACCGAGAAAGAATTGACAGATTATTAAAAACTCAATGAGTTTTTTTTGGCCGAATTTCAACCGACACCTAGAGAGTGTTGGAATAATTTTTAAAATGCTCAACGCTTATCAAATGAATCGCATGTGCAATTTGCATCGCGACTGAATGTATCATTTGAATGCTACTTTCAAATTAGTGAAATCAAAAAGGATTTTAAAACATTATATGATTTAATTGTTGCTGATAAATTGTATGAAACATTGGATTTCAAAAGTGGGGAATAGATAGGTGTCCGTGAGGGTAAATCGTAGTTTAACCCATATCACCTGGGCCGTGAATGTGATTTATTTTTTTCATCACGAGGTAAATCATTATCAGAGTTAAACCATCCTGGATTGCATACTAATGAGGCGAATGCAGCATGTTCGCAAAAACGCCAATCAAAATTGAATCTTTTCAGTGTAACCGATATCAGAATAGTCAAGTAGAAAGAATTTGTTATGGTGTGGAGGAAAGGGAGAAAACTTTCATTTTGCTCGCACTTGCCCGAAACGATGCGAAATGTCTAAACGTAACGAGACTGAAAATGAGTTCGTGGTATGTGGAATCAAAGCAACACCGAATAACCTGATGCGTAGTGAATTAGAATTTATTGATATTCTCGTAGATGGGAAAAAAATAAAATTTCTCAAAGATTCTGGAAGTGAGCTAGTAATTGTTAATAAATCCCTTTTTCCCCAGAAAACCACATCGGGCACTATACAAATTAAAGATTGTTTTGGAAACAAAGTTTTTGCTGAGACTGCAACTTTTTCTGTTTCTTATCCCAAATATGATAAACACGTTGAAATTCAGGCTCTAATCAGTGATAAGTTAGAAATGCAGGGAATCTTCCCGCCGAATTGTTTGATTTTTTTTAAGGAAAATGAATTGGAAGACGGCCAGAGTGAACAGACTGTTGAGATTCAGAGAGAACTTCCATTTTGTTCAGCGGTGATTGATAGCGCATCACTTGAAGTTGATAGCTGTGCACGAGATCAAGTTCTTCAGTTAGCGAAAAGCCATGAATCAATTAACCCCTTAACGATCGCATAATTTTCAATGAAACGGTAATAAAAGTGCCTATTTTTTTCGGAGGATTCCATTTATTTCTTGATCTGTCATATCTAGTTTAAAAAAAACCATCCCCAATTTTATTATAAATAGTCTGGTGCTGCAATCTGGTATGTAACATAAGAAATAAATTTTTTCAGGGTAAATGAAATGTATTGTTTTAATCTTTTTGGTGCGTTACTTTTGAACACTCCAGCCCGGCAATATCACGGGCACGAGAAATAGGTGAAAACTCACCCCGTTATTTTCACGGGAGCGAGAAGGAAGGGGTTAAACAGCCTAGAGAGAATGATTTGCGTTTGAATGCTGTGTGGAGATATAACATTCCAGTAGCGCAACAGTCGCGAATGTTGCCTTTCGTAGAGCAAAAAATTGGTGATAAACGAATAGACGTCCCTTGTAAGTGGTTTAAGTTCATTCCTGACGTCCAGCGAATAATTAATAGCACCGTCAGCAGATCCACAAAATTCACTCCTTTTGAGTTACTGACAGGCGTGAAGATGAGAAACAAGACGAATCTAAGAATCAAAGAAATCCTTGACGAGGAATTCCTGCACCCCGTGATTCAGGGAAAAGAGACGATTCGTGGACAGACTAGACCGAACATCTTCAAAATACAAGAGGGGTATCGACGCCAATACAAGCGCCGTTGGAAAAATGCCCCCTCTACAACATGAAACCCTGGTTTTGAAGAGTTGCAACCTGAGATCCGCGCTTTCCGCATTTTTTTTACTCTGTGTTTTAATCAGTTCCTTTTTTTAGTCTTTCTTTTCTGTAGTTGTGTGTTGCAGTGTTCGGGGGACCTCACACGTCGATGGCCGAGTGCTGTAGGAAGTGAAGCGAGCCGAATCCCACTTCTGACACCACGCTGTGAGAATAGAAGAAGGCGAACACCTCCGAGTGTGGTGCAAACAGACGTTTCCCGGGTACTCGTATAAAAGGCCGGCAGTTCGATTCGCACTCAGGCAGTCGAGTCGCTCACTCGCTCGTGGAAGAGAGACGGTGTGTTCGTCTAGCGGAGTAGAAGAACGAAGTGACCTTGGGCTCTCGTGAAGGAGACACACGTGCAGTGGGAAGCAGAACGCGTGGATAAGCAGCAGAGTCAAGTGCTGTGGAGTCGACTATCCAGTTTTATCGCAAGTTTCTTCATCTGTAGATACCGCGTCATATCATCGTTCTTTTTTAATAAATGAGTTTTTTAACGTTCTTTAGTAAGACGTGTGATTTCCGAATATATATATATATATATATATATATATATATATATATATATATATATATATATATATATATATATATATATATATATATATATATATATATACGTTTCGGCTAACAAATGTTATTCCTGCTCATTATCTTCGTCAGCCTAGGTATCACTGTAAATGTATTAATAAAAATTAATTTTCTTAGCCCAAAAACTAATACCTTAAATCCATTCCTCTCTCTGGATGTCCAATAATATTAACATTATATATAAATACTACAAACAACTAAAATTAAACTAAAAGAGGATTCTGTAATTTTCTTTCTTTTGCGTCTTCGAGAATTTCCAAGCAAATTTTTATAACAAGAAACTACTAATTTACTTTGGTTAAAAAATATCGCACTTGAAAAGCCTTAGAAATATTTACATACTTTCAAAATTTCTCCCATTGGTTGCAAATACTTTTAGCAAACAAGATCATAAACTGAAAATATCTGGCCTGTAATAGCCTTTTTCACCCTGAAAGCCTGCAATTTATTCGAAACGAAACTGAGACATAACAGTTAAAATTAAATGTACTGGGAAATTTCCTAGATAATATTCGCATTAAGCTAAAAATTCTGTTTATTTGGAAGAGTTTCGAATTGCCAGGAAATTTAAAATTTCTAAGCAAACACATTATACTTAATTTACAACGTCTGAACATTTTGCTCTAAGTTGTTTTACTAAGTTGTAAAGAAAATATAAAGTCGGTAATTGCGATCTTACTAGCATACTACATAACGTATGGAGAAGAATGTCTTTAAAATAAAAAAGTTAAACTATCAAGTGAAAAATAAAATTGTCAAAGGTGAAATTTTTTCGCTGGTTCAAACTTGATGGGAAGTGAATTTTTTAACATTTTAAGTTTTTACACTTTTTGGTATAAGAAATGTCCTTTACGTAATAAACATTTTTATACACTGCTGGCCACCCAAATTGCAACACCAAGAAAGACAAGAGATATCACAACAAAATTTATTTTGTAGATAACATGTTGACCAAGTATCAAATGATTAAATTTATAGACTTCTGTGAAGTGTGGTTCCTGCCAAAACCAGTAGCCAGAGTAGCCGCCATTGTTGGAGATCACCGCTGCCACACGCCTCGGCATTGATTCAAAGAGACTTAGGATGAGTTCTTCAGGTAGAGCAGACCAAGCAGCTTCCACACGTTGCCAAAGTTGATCTGATGTGGCAGACGGGGATGGAATCTGGGTCAATCGTAGAGCAACCATGGACCACATGTTTTCTATCGGCGAAAGATCCGGAGAGCGAGGCGGCCAGGGAAGCAATTCAATCTGGCGATTGACGAAGAACAGTTGGACAATGCGTGCCACGTGTGGTCGCTCATTATCCTGTTGAAATATGGCTGTGGACAAGCCCTGAAGGAAAGGAACGACAACTGGCTCCAACACGTCGGAGATGTAGCGCTGGCTGTTTAAAGTACCGGCAATGCGTACTAGAGGTGTGCGAGAGTGATATCCAATACCGCCCCATACCATAATACCCGGTGCAGGACCAGTGTGGCGGTGCATAACGCAGCTGTTCAGCATGCTCTCTTCACTGTGTCTCCAGACTCGATTGCGACCATCGTGGTTTTGCAGACAGAAGCGTGACTCGTCAGTAAAGGCAATTTCATTCCATTCTGCCGTCCACATCCTTCTGTCCTCGCACCATTGGCGGCGGAGACGTCTGTGGTTCTGCGTCAAGGGTAGACAAAGCAATGGACGTCTTGCGGACAGACCACTCTGCTGTAAACGGCGTCGAATGGTACGCGCAGACACTGGATGATGCGTTACAGACTGCATGCGCTGTGCTATGGTTCGTGATGTGACTGAGCGATCAGTCACTGCCATGCGCACAATTTGCCTGTTATCACGTGAAGTGGTGCGCTGAGGTGGATGCGATCGAACTCGCCGGTCCGTCGTACCCTCCTGCATCCAACGATCACATATCCGCATTACAGTTGTTTGGTTTCGTCCAACACGACTACCGATTTCCCTGAAAGATAATCCACAATCTCGGTAGGCCACTATCCTTCCTCTGTCGAACTCGGATACTTGATCAAAAGATGATCGCTGTTTTCGACTAGGCATAATGGATCGTTTTTTGAAAAAAACCACAAGAAAAACACAATTGCCGAACTTGAAATCGTCGAAATCTCCAAGCCTTAAATAGCGCTTTGAAGTGGCGCCACAGGCGCGCGTGATGTGCGTCTGCGCTGAAATTGTAATCATTTGCATATCTCACCTCCGCTAATGCATGTTATAAATTTCATGTTATTTGCATGTTTCCTTCAGGGTGTTGCATTTACAGTGGCCAGCAGTGTATATTAAAAACATTGAATACCCATAACCTTATTAACACACTTTAAATTTCTTTATTCAGATTATCAATATATGAAATACATCGGAAAATATAAATTTCGGTCTGAAAATAGAGGAAACCACAACTAAATGAATTTAAGGAGACTAATGACATTCATTAAATCAGGGTTCTTACAATAATCCCTGAAATAATCAATTACCATTTGCAAAAACAATATATTGTCTATCAAACTCCAACATTATATTTTAATATTTATTTATTTCAATCAATGAAATTTCCTTGTTCAAATAAATGAATATGTTATGTGCTCCCTTCCTTAACTTGACAAACAGCACAAATTTTGTCGTACCACAAGAAATGTTTTATAGAACCATGATTGGATTTCTGCTTCCATTGCACACTAAATTTATGTATTCTTTTTTTAAATATATTGCAAGCATATTTATTTAGTTCAAAATATAACAGTATTGATTTTTATAGATTGTAAAAGAATTGTAGTGCTGCCAAAGTTTCTGTGATAAACATTCTGTATATTCAAAAGCTCTGTGTTTGTCCATAATACAGTGTACAATAGTTCCTGCAGTTGTAAGAATATCCCTTTTGAGAGCAGAAATCGAGTATAACATGTTTCATTAGCATCTAGCCACTGGCAGTTTTTTAGACTTGCTTTATTTTTTAAATAAACGGATGTAAACGTACTTTTAAAGGAGATGGCAAGCGATACAAAGACGTGTTTTTTAAGTGAAGCCCTTTTCTGATCTTCAAATAGGGATTTTTTTACAAGAATCTCAGAAACAGAAAAAAAATTTTTACTTTCTATGGAAAAAATTTTTGAAATTTAAGAAAAAATATTTTCGATGTTCATTTTATTGTAAAATAGTCATATTTATTCTCTATACTGGTATACGATTGTTTTCTTTTGCTTAAAAAGGAAAATAAAACTTTCCAAATTCAACTGTAAAAAATACTTTTGAAATCAAATATAAAGTGGACAATGTGAATATGACTACAGTATCATTCTTTTAACAATGAAGCAGTAAATAGGTTTCAAGTTTGGGAATAACATATTTACAAGCATCAATGTGAATTTTGATATTAAAGTAATCAAATGTAAATAATATAAAAAATCTAAAAAATTCATAAGCTAAAATTTACTAATAATTTCTTCATTATCTTCTATTTTAGTACTTATTAATGATATTAAAATTAATCCATTTGAATTTTCTCTTTTGTTCGCAAATACCCAAAGTTTTTGAGTATATGGAAATAGTACATTAATTTTTGAGTCAACATGAACATTTTTAAATAGACACTGTAGCAATCAGTCTGAATTTTTTAGTACTTCTAGAATTTAAAAGAATTACGAACGAATTCTGTGAAAGAAAAGCATTGAGAAGGGCTCTGTAATGTAATAGTTAAAAATGTTTAAAGTCTGATTCATATTTTTGATATGAAAAATATTATTTTCAAGAAAACTGATAATTTATTCTAAAATTTAACTTTTTGATAACAATAAAAGGGAAATGCATGACATCAACTTAGATAAATCTGCTATATAAATATATTTTCACAAAATGTGTCAATTATTTTCTTTTCAAAAACAAAGATTCAATGAATTATTTTCATTACCTTTTTGAGACTAACGTAACAAAAGCTGGCTAATAACCGATTACAAAATGTTATTACAGTAAAATACCGTAAATCACTCAAATATCGCCAACAATAGCAAATGTATCTTACATTGTAAATATTCTAAAGCAATATATTAAATGTACACACAACCGAGAGTACATTTTTTTAGAGAGATGGGCATCATTACTGGTCCATATTGGTATGTGAATAACTTCACTAGTTTAATTATAATGAACACTAATTTAATTGCATAAATCAGATTAAATAGAGTATAAATATCCTTTTTCTAATGCGTGTAGATATTTTATTTATAATTTTCTTAATTTTTTAACTTTATTAGACATAAAAGTGCACTTTTATTTTCTTAATTGCGTAGGCGTTACTACATAAAAATTTATTATTTGAATGGGCAAATTTGAATTTCATTTCACATGTTAATCATTGCTTTTTGACTATTAAAGTCTACATCATATTTTATAATTCTTTATAAATGCAAAAGTTATATCACTTTAACTGGCGTAACGTCACTATAGTAAAAAATTAATTACTTTTTCAAAATTTAAATATTAATTAAAATTATCATTATAAACTTTTTTATTATTATTATTAACTCTATTTATCATTATCAAATTATTAATATCATCATCCCATTTATTAATTACTTGCTAGTTGTAATTCTTTTAAATAACTTTGCTCGGTTAACTTTAATCATAGTTTTTTTTGGGGGGTTTTTGTAATTATTCCATAGGCTTAACTTAAAATATAACTCATAAGTCTTCAGGTCTGCTTTGTATTCTTGAAAAGCAATTACATTGTTATTATCGATTAAATTCATCTTCATTTTAAGTATTCAACAATAACCATACCGATAATCATTTTTCACAATCGCAATAACGTATTCGAATTTACTTGTAACTGCAGAAAAACTGCAAGTCATGTTGTGTTATAGGTTTTAACGTAGCCATACGCAAAGTTTTCCTACTCGAACTTTTCAGAAGAAAATAATAACAATTGAATCGCAGAGTTTTTAAGTCTTTTGCTTTAATGTTCCCTTTTGCTACAGCTAGTATTTTTTATTTATTTAATTATCCCTTCTTACAAGTTTTATTCTGTTATTTTGTGCAAAAGGAGCTGGGATCTACTTCTCAGAGCGCCGACACACAGGTTCTATGTTGTAAGTAGGCTTCGCCAGGGAGGGACGCTTGCATTTTGAGATAACAGATTTTTTTTTTGTTACCACGAGAGTGAAGGAGCTGAGAGCAGGGCTAGTTCCCCTCTTTTTTTCTCTTCTTTGTCTCTGGATCACATAGGTTTTTTGAACCACTGGATGGCATATTGGTAGAATTTTTTTTGTAACGTTAATGGATGTTTGAATAGCGTCTTCTTTTCGTTTTGCTGTAAGCAATATTGATCATAGATGTTGTTGATAACCAGAAAATAAAATTAATTTAACTAAAGAATAGCCAGTGCCATCTTTTTAGTCGATTTACTGCTTCTTCGTAAGAATGTCTCTCCATCTTGTCTGCCTCTATCGGCGTTGCTGCAACTAAAACTCGTTTTCGTGCATCTAAACTCCAGCAATCCTGCAGTCTCCGCCAGATCTTAACGTTCGTCTCCGCTATCTTGGGAACATGTGGTAAGGCCTAGTAACTTCTACAGCGTCGCCGGATCCTAGCTAGGTTTTTCTCATCCGATCATAATACACAACGCTCATCCCCAACTATAATTATCACTTTATAAATCCAAAATAAAATAAATTCAGGGTCATTGAAAAGGTGTCCCGGATTGCAGAGTGAAACAAAGAACCATATAATACAACATGCGGTGTTTATTTTTCGCCCAAAAGATTCAGAAGCGAATCAAGTTTTGGATATTACCTAGTAGGTTTCGATATGAACACGCCTCGTCGCTCGGCATACATCTAGCTAGACAATAGTCGATCTCCCTCCAGGTACGCTCGATCATAGCAGTAGCAGTTACTATTGCATCAGTGATTCTGTCCGATAACTGATCTTCTCAGCGTACACATCTTTTTTTCAGGAAACCCTATAGGAAAAAGTCTAGAGCGGTCAAATCGGTCTTTCTTGGTGGCCCAAAATTTTGAAATAGCTCATCCTTTCCAATGTCAAAACCCATGTAGGGGGAAGCGTGACGTCCCAGCGTCGCCGCATGCCCGCAGCGCAGTCACGGTCACTATGACATGGAAAAATAAAATTTCAATAGTTAATATACATCTGCTACAGAAAATCTGATCGGTTGATTGTTATTCCCTGTGTGCATAACTGAAATCACGGACACCTTTTTCTATGACCCTGTATAGCAAATTTAAACGGTGTACTCTTACCCGGTAAGAGGGGAATGATTCATCTATAAACATAAATAGTATACTTTTAAAGTGTGACTATACGCTGGAGGCCCACTTTAAATGTAATTAAGACCTTTCTATTGAAACCGGCTTTCTTTAGAGGTCCAACTGTGGCATTTTACAAAGATCTCCGTACCATATCCTGATATCACGCTGAAACATGCATGTTTTTCTTTATTGTTTCCCACCCGTTAGTGGCAGCAATCGTTTTAACATTTATCGTTACTTTTACACATTTCGGAAAACCTGGAATCATGCAAGCATTACTTTAAAAATGTCAGGTGCCCATCGCCAATAAGAATACAGGTAGTATTGCTCCAAATATTTTACGAGTACTTGCAGTGATTGTTTAAAACTTGTTATAGAACTATATACACTGCATAATAAAACAGGTGAAATTTTATTTAATAGCCATTACTTGACAAATTTCAGTGTGTCATAGCAAAACATTTTATATCTGATCATATTTCGGATAAAAGCGGCAGCTTTCATATGTATGGAAAACTGTTTCATTTGAAAGAAATAAAAAAATAATAATATTACTTGTTTATGCGGCTGGGGTACGATATAGATTCACCTCCACGTGGTGTACCCTGGGAAACGTCTTGTACGTTAAAGAGGTCTATAATTTTCGGCTAAAATTGGAATTGATGGAAAAGACCATTGTTCTTCAGTGGATCCCGGGTCACTGTGGACTAAGTGGCAACGAACAGGCTGATGCGCTGGCGAAGAAGGGTGCTAGTATATTACAACTGACACGTGATATGTCCGATTTTGCACGATAAAACGTGTTATCAAGAATTCTATATCTTCCTGACATCACGAAGATTTAAGAGCTCGAACTGCTTCCAAAAGTTGGAGGTTTTTAGAGCAAATCACCATACCGGATGAAATTTTTTGATTCTGTACACCGCATGACTGTCTAGATGGACACCTATTTAAAATTTTTGTCTTTCCAGACCCCTATTGTACCCTTTGTGGGGACGATGTCGTTATGGATGGCCACCATATTCTTTAGTTTGGTTTGGAGCACTACGGTCAAATTTTTTGCAACACGAGGGCTAATTAGACCGGGACCTACAGTTTAAAGCCATTTCCGAACGGCTACAAACATCCATGCCAACACTGGGACTCGAACCCACGGGATATGAACCGAATACCAGCACCCTAGCCATTCGGCCATCTCCTGGCTTCCTTGGTCGAGTGGTACTGGGAGACAAGAAGTCGAATGAGACAATGACACTTTTTGTAATTCGTTCTTTGTTGTGTTTATTTGTTATTCATTATGTCATGTTCTCTGTCATTAGTAATAAAAATGCTTATGCGGCTCATAACCAAGGATAATAATAGGAAGAGAAAGTTGCAAAGATGGCCAAATGACGAAAATATCATCGTAAACTTTTTCGTTAAGCTTAAATGAGTTACTTTTTCAAAATAAGAAGTACTAAGGTATTCTGGTTTTTAATGAATTATCGAAAACACAAATAGGGGAAATATTTTTAAAATTATACCCTAAAAAACATTTATTTTGATAAAATGTCGATTTTTCCCATCAGGTATGAGAATTTTGGAATGAAATAGGTTATGGGCGAATAAGACTAAAATGAAAGAAGCAAAAAATCTGATGCAGATGTAATTTTTTTAAAACTCTTCATTCTCTAATTCCCCCTGAACATTTATAAATTTATTTTTAATCACATTTCCATCATTCATATTTGGAGATGCACAGTTTTTATATTTAGGAATTGAGTATTTTATCCTCAAAAGTATCGATTATGATCAGATCCGACAAATTAAAAGGTGTTCTCATGCTTGTAAGCCATTTTAATTTATCTTCATTCATATTTTTATCATTCACAGGTGAAAATAAAAACTTTTTACAGTCAGGAATAACTTCAGCATTTTCCATCAAATGTATCGATTACAATCAACTACTACAAATTTATAGGTGTTTTCATGCTTGTAAGTCATTTTAATTTATTTTTATTCACATACTTATCATTCACATGTGAAAATGATAACTGTCTATAGTTACGAACTTCTTGAGTACTTTTTCATCAAAAGTATGAATTATAATCAGCTCCTAAACATTAATAGGTGTTTTAATGCTTGTAAGTCATTTTAATTTATTTTTATTCACATTCTTACCATTCACGTATGAAAATGCTAACTGTTTATAGTTACGAACTTCTTGAGTATTTTTTCATCGAATGTATCAATTACAACCATCTCCTAAAAATTAATAGGTGTTCTCATGCTTGTAAGTCATGTTAATTTATTTTTATTCAGATTTTTATCCATGTGAAAATGCCACCTTTCTATAGTTAATAGTTACTTCAGTATTTTTCCCTCAAAAGTATCGATTACAATCAGCTCCTACAAATTAATAGGTGACTCGGAGATTTCTTTTAATAAACAACAAGAAAATATATTTCAAAAGACTAGAAAGGAGCCCAAAAAGTTTCCGACTTTCCATTCTTCTGCCGGAATGCAATCTCTTCATTTCGAATTGAAATCAGATGGTCTTTTCTATTAACACTAATCCTTAATGAGTTTTTCCCAGATTCCAGGCAGATATATCGTTTCAATTATCCTTCCCAATAGATGGAACACGGACGTGCGAACAAATAAATAAAACGTCCTCCGAAACGAATGGTCTCTCTTTTTTAGATCGCTCGGGTTTATTGAAATAAAACTTTGTTCATTGCAATTCTTTTCAAAACAAATAATGAGAAAGAATATTCGAATAAAAATCTGAGGATTTTTTTGCAATGAAGTTTTATGTAAAGGTAATATGTTTTTTGTTAAGATAGTGTATTTTGTTCTGAGATCTTAGAATTAGTTCATTTGATATAGATGTCTCCATATCAAAGAAGTGTTCTCGGATTACACTAGCAATTTATACATTTTGTTTCGCAGCTACTGTTTAAAAGAACTTTAAGTTTTGAAATTCGAGGAAAGTTATGAATACTTTCCTCGAATATATATACACCCGATTCTCTTTTTGCAAGGTTCTTTTTTTTAGATGATTTTGAAAAAACAGGGCCTAAGAAAAAGAACCAATTATTTTTACACTGTTTTTTTTCTTACTTTAACATGGTTTAAAAATATAAAAAATATATAAAAAATTTGCGTTGCACTGTATCTTAGTATATTGCGTGCAATGTTATCACCGTATGTCACCCATGTTGGGACGACTTTTCATTGTTTTATATTTTTTGTAAATGCGTTTGTGGTTCCTCTTTTAGTCTTTGCGGTTAGCGCCTTATTCATGGACTGTTTCGTTCAGGAGTTTTTGTCTCATTGTGTGGTGGCCGGGAGAACCCACCAGAAGACAAATTAAAAAAACCAACCACCCTAAATGCATGCTGGAGATCAGTTTGGCCAGAATGTTTAAAGCCTAAAATTTTGTATCTTATTAATAAAAGCGAATGTTTGCGTGTGTATGTGCGGCCCCCAGGCGAATCTATGAAACTTACAGCCATGAAATTTGGCACACGGGTAGTGCAGACTATGGGTAAGTGCACCTCGAAGCCCGAATTTTAAATTTTATTCTAGAAAATTTTGCATTTTATGTTTTGTGGGATATTTTATGTTTTTTAAACTTCAGATTACGATATCTCGGCAAAAAATGATTGTAGAATTTTGACCTTTTTACAATCTAAGACTACAGACATTTCTCCTTCAAACAATACCTTGTTTGTTTAAAAATAATTTAAAACAGACTAATATTTATTTTCATCAAAATATTAAACCCACTTTTTCGAGAAATTTACGCTATTTTGAGGATCTACGGCCGATGCTCTTCGAGTTTTTATCTTACAAAGAAAATATTTACATCATCTGGAAGATGAAAGTTTTTTCATTCATATAAACCTCATTTCAAGTTTCTATCTTAAAATTTCGATTTTTAATTGAATTTTAAAGAACGATACCTCAACACAAATTTTCTAAGCGGTTCTTCACAAGCGGTAGGAAGAAGGGGAAATTCTCCCCTTGGGTTGTAAACAGCGATTGAGTCATTCAATTATTTACTTTTGCCGGTGTTCACTTTTTCTGCATTCTGTCAATTTTTGTTAATTTAGTTACTTTTTTGCATGTTCTTTCTTTTTATGCTTCTGTCTGAAACTCTGGAATATTTTTTATTATCATTCTAATACTTCGAAACTTAACAATGTTTACCAGCGGTGTTTTAAAACAACTGTTAATTATGTTTGTGTTTAGCTTTGAGAAAAAATGATTTTGTAAAGGTTTTTTAGTCTTTTATGCTAAAACAGCACTTAAAAATCAAAAAAAGAAACAAAAACTTACCTGTAAAAAGCATACCTTTTTTATAAATTGATCAATTTGAAGTTATTTTTAATGAAATATAGCTAAAACACCTATCACTCTGCACAAAATCCTAAAGCTAATATTTTAATTTCCCTCTCACACATGTTACATAAGTCAGTTATCTTCTAGATGACCTACAATCTAAGAGAAAATTTTAAAATGCAAAAATAATACACGCAATTTTATGTTTCAATATGAAAATTTTCCCCGATTCGTGATTCCTTTCCTTATAAAATCAGCCCCAAATAAAAAACTATTTATTATACACCAATTATTGTTCACTCTTTGTTTATTTTGTATTTGCTAAGGAAATTGTGTTGTTATTAGATATTTTTGAAGGCCAGTGAAATATAATTATGTTTTATTTACTTCTAAATTTTGCATTTAGTTAATTTCTAATTTTCCTATCTGTCATTTTTTGTTTAATTTAGTTACTTTATTTGAATATTCTTTCTTTTTGTGCTTCTGTCTACAACTCTTTGCAATATTTCTGTGATATAATTGTAGTTTTTTTTCATTTTGGGCTGTTTTTATACGGAAATGAATGACGAATCGGGGAATATTTTCATATTGGAACATAAAATTGCATGTATTATTTTTGCATTTTAAAATTTTCTCTTAGATTGTAGGTCATTTTCAAGATAACTGTCATATGTAACATGTGTGAGAAGGTAATTAAAATAGTAGCATTAGGATTTTGTGCAAAGTGATAGGCGTTTTAGCTAAATTTCAATAAAAATTACTTCAAATTGACCAATTTATAAAAAAAGTATGCTATTTACAGGTAAGTTTTTGTTCTTTTTTTAATTTTCATGTGCTATTTTACCATAAAAGACAACAATAACCTTTAATATATTTTTAAATTGACTCCGAACGTAGAATATTAATCTGAAATTTTGCTAAAACGCCTATCACTCTGCACAAAATCTTTATGCTACTATTTTAATTTCCTTCTCACACATGATACATATGACAGTTATCTTCAAAATGGCCTACAATCTAAGAGAAAATTTCAAAATGCAAAAATAATATACGCAATTTTATGTTCTAATATGAAAATTTTCCCCGATTTGTCATTCCTTTCCTTATGAAAACAGCCCCAAATAAAAAACCATTTATTATACATCAAACATTGTGCTTTTTTTACTGTTTTCACTTTTTGTTTATTTTGTATTTGCTAATGAAATTGTGTTATTATTGGATATTTTTGAAAGGCAGTAAATTTTGTAGTTATTTGGTGTTATTTAAAGTTAATTTTCTAATATTACTCTTTTTGTTTTCTTTTTTTCATTAATCCTCTTTTACTGGGTCAATTCCCAGTATACGGATTACCGTTGAAACTCTTTGGAATATTTCTGTGATAGTCATGGAATATTGTTATTTAGTAGTTATTTGGTGTTATTTAAAGTCAATTTTCTAATATTACTCTTTTTGTTAATTAATCCTTTGTTTTTAATTTTGTTTATTAATCCTTTGTAATTAATTTTGTTTATTAATCCTTTTTTACTGGGTTAATTTCCAGTATACGGATTACGGTTGATAGTCTCTCTTTGGAGCGAGTCCCTAAACCGACCGGCTAGACGGGCAAAGCACGGCTAAGTAAATTTGACATTTTTACTTTTCAGATTTTAGTGCTACAATGATGAAAGGCTGAAATTCTGAGATGTGTATAACATTTCACATATATTTTTTCTATGTTATTTATACTGTGTTAATTTTTAAATTGATTTTGGTTAACAAACATTCTTAAAATCCCGGGCATCGCCGGGTACTTCAGCTAGCCTTATATAAATACGAACTAATTCTGATATCATCACTTTGTCACCTAACACTGGCAGAGAGGCTTTGAAGAATTGACAGTTGAAGATATTGCAGAATTAGCAATTGACTAAACTCTTAATTTAGAACAAATTCTAGAGAGTATTTCAGAGAATCTAAATGATTCCAAGTTAGTTTCTGATTGTGATGATAAAGGAGTGGTTCCACTATCTGAAAGTACAATTCTAGAACATCTCCGACTCACCAGTAAACTTGGAAATCATTTTCTTACAAATGAGGACAATGTCGAAAGAGCTATGCCATTCCAACGGGATTTAAAAAGTTTTGAAGAATTATATAAAGAAATAACAAAATCAAAATCACTGTCTGGTAACTGAATTCGTATTCAAAACTGGTGAAACAAAAGATGCACATGATGTTAACTTTATTCAAGATACACTTGTAGATAGTATATCACCATTAAATATTTCCAGTGACGAGAGGGATTTTTCACCACCGGAAAACAATAGTAAACGGGCGGTTAATTTCCTAGTAGTGACACTGAATGACTGAATGTTGTATGTATGTATGTATAAATAAAAAAATAAATTCAATTTATATTTAATCACTACCGCATTTATCAATTTAAGACATAACCTCTATAAACATAATTAAAATAATATTTGTGGATTTGATCTTACATGTTTATTCAAGTTCAGTCTATCAAATCCAAATTTCATGTGAAAATTAAATTTTTTTTTATTAATTGTATTATTATATTTGGATAGAACTTATCACCAGTTTTTTTATTTTCACTGTATCTTTGTATACTGTATCTTCACTTTATTTTTTCCCCTGTAGTCTCTGGAACATATTCCCCGTGTAAAAAGCGAATCGGGTATATATATATATATATATATATGAAATAAATTTCAAACATTTTCAATATCATGAACACGCCTTTTACAAATTCATTGATCTTATCGCAACAGAACACAGTCCCTCTTTCCTGATTTTGACCTATATCCAACCAAAGTAATCTATTAGTTTTTCCCCTAAAGCGACGCGCGGACCGTTATATAACAGTTATATAAGATCGAACCGGGTCGAACGTTCGAGACACATCACACCATATGACGCCTCATAGTCAGGTGATGAGTTTAGACAAATTAAAGTTCAGCGCGCCTTAAATTCGCGCTTTTTCTCGGTGATTCTAAGAGCTTTTGTGTGCCTGCTCTCAACCAGGAAGGATGCAAAGTTTTCGGTCCAGTCAATTTGCGTTAGCGGGGCCCCCCGTTCCCCGACCAGCCGCGCGATGTGTCCGTCTAACTGTGAAATTCCGAAATGACCACAACTTGGGCCTATGTGTGCCTAGGTGTAAGGCACGACCAATGTTGCAAGCTGTCCAGTGAGGATACAAGAATAAAACAAGTTTAAGACGATGGAAGTACGTTTTTCACTCCGGACTCCCTGTCTCTGTTCCTCGACTGCATTTTCTGTCTATGAGTTCTCCCCAGCAACCGGCCACGACAGCTTTCTATTCCCTCTATTCGCCTGTCCTGGTCCGACGGCTACTCCGCCATGACTACAAACAATATGGAATATCACGAGTTTCCCTATCGTGATGTCAAGGCACCCCGTGTCATTACATATTTTCAAAGCCGCGCAGGAACAATCTTACCAGCGCGGGAAGCTCCCAAGTAGATACCCAGGCCGTGGGAAACAATTGTTTTTCGTTTTTCCAGAGACTCTGTGAGAACTTCAAATCGTGAATGTCCGAAGCCAGCATTTTTGGTTCAGCGTCACCGTGTGGATTTTTCGCCTTGCGGGTGATGTGCAGCGATGACGCAATAGTGGTGTTTTTGTGCGCGTTTCTGCCTTAAGTTGATGAATCGGCTCCATGTGCGACCTTCGATTAGTACTATGGGAATTGAGAGCAGTGATGTGTTTGGTGAGGAATAGGAGAGATTTTTCCCCTTCGTTCGCTGTGGGTGCTCCGTGTGTGCATTTCGTTTTGTTTTAATCCAGATCGGTGTTGTGTGCATTCGACTACAGTGTAACAAGTCATCTCGATGAAATCAAGTGTGGTGCAGTACATTGGATCCCAGCCAACCAAGGATTACTTGTGATGTGGAGACCATTTTTACTGTTTAATTTTTCCTGAAAGAACTAAAATTAAATTTAATTAAACT
>OU015492.1:94997292-95059792 GCA_907164885.2 Dolomedes plantarius | reverse complement strand
CCTTGATATGTGTTAAAGTGATCCTGTATTCCGCTATTATGACATTTTATATTTTTTACCCTAAATTACCCTAACAAGACCTAAACCTGCACACTTCTAACTAAATTTGAATATTGAATGATTGAAATACTAGAAACCGAATTAAGTCAAACCAATTTTTCTTCCGAAAACATAACCTCAACCTAACTGAAATTTAATTCTATAATGACTCTGTTGAACCCAGAGCTCCATTTATAATTTAATTCCTTGGGAGTCGGTTAGACCCCGACCACAATTTAATATAATTCCCCAAATGAGACGGTTCGACACCTATCACAATTTTTAATAATAATTCTTTGTGATTCGGTTCGACCCCGAATGCAAAGCAATCTACGACCAACCCAACCCAATGGTAGGTCAGTAGGCCTGAATTTAGCACGTTTTCGTGGGCCTCTGTGGAATTTATCACACCGCAGATTGTCAAATTTAGAGACCTAGGCTAAGTTCATTGCTCCAGTGATGTACATCCATCTTTTAAAAATTAAAAAAAAATAATTTTGAGTGTTATTGGTTGAATTCAAAATAAGACAATTTTTAAAAGTATTATTTTAAAGCCTGTTTTTGCCAATTGAACCATTTTCATAATTGAAATGCCTATTGACAAATTTCCTTTATTTAATTTGTTTACTGTGTTGAATTGTATTTTTAAAAATTTATCTTATTAATCTGTTTCCATGATGAAAAATTATTATATATAAGTCTCTGAAGATATTTACAGAAATTTTAATTGAATTTACTAACCACCATAAAACCTAAACCTGAACAGCGACCAACCTCCTGAACCAGAGATCCATTTCTTTTTTATTTTATTTTCCATGTTGTGTGCCTAATACCCTTGACTCAATTTATATGGTTAAACTTTGCGTGTCGTCCAAATAAAGGAAAAAAACCCTATCTTTTAAACTTTTCTTAGAAAACATATTATGTGTAAAACCACTGGATCTCATGAATGTAACCCGACTATGACATATTTATCTTTTCTTCTTTTGAGGATTTAAGTACTTATCTTATACAAAAACAAACGGTACATATTGTGTTCCTGAATAAGTTTATATTTTATCATTCCATTTTAAAGTGTATATCAAAGTTTTTGTGAATAGTTAAATAGTTAATTGCCATACTCATCCCAAATTGCAATTTAAGTGTATTAATATTTTTTATTTTTTTAATGCTATTTTATGCTATTTTATATATTTCATGACCTGAGCAGACACACAAGGATGATAGTAACACAAAATTTAAATTTTCAACACCTGAGTAAAAATTTTATTCGAAATTACACTTTCAAAATTGTAGTCACAATTATCCTTTTGTTACGCGGTTCTCGCCTGATGGAGAGCCTTGCTGAGGGAGTCGGCCCCTCACGCAAGTCTTTTCCGGAGGGGGGGATTTGAAATAAATTTCAAACCTTTTCATTATCATTAACACGTCTTTTCTAAATTCTTTCATCTTATCGCAACAGAACACCGTCCCTCTTTCCTCATTTTTACCTATATACAACCAAAGTAATGTATTAGTTTCCCCTTAAACGCCCGGTGAGGAAAGAGAGAATTATATAAGTCGAAATGTTCTAGAAGCTGGGCGTGATCTCATCGTAGTGGTGTGATGAGGTCATGTGTCCGCTTCTAACCAATTAGAAGTTTAATAGACCCGTACTCGGGCGAGAGAGTTTGGTTTCGTTATAAGGCGTTCACATTCATGTGCTCTGCGGGGGAAGCCAGTGATTTACGGGCAGCGGTCTGCAGGGCCGTCTGCACTGATCCTTTTTCCAGTCGGTCTTTACAGCAGACCATCAAAGGAACAGGAGGGACCTTGGGGGCGGGAATGGGGGAAGAGAGTGAATGAACCCTACCCGACGGGTAGGGTTACCGTGACTAATGTGATGACAGGAGTAGGAGGATACTTCCTGCACAATTCTCTTCATGAATGTGGATGTACCATTAGAGCTTTTTTGTGCCTGCTCCCATGGAGAAAAGATGTAAAGTTTACGCTGCTGTCAATTTGCGCTAGCGGGACCCCCGTCCCCGGCTAGATGCGCGTTGTGTCGTCCAAATAAAGATTTATCGAGATGAAAGCGTCTTTTCTGTTGGTGGTGGACTTAGATTATTTCGCCGGACCTGCTACGACTACAGCTTAAAGTTAGATGACCTGGGACGCTGCGTTGGCTCGTCCCTGATGCTCTCCTTCCTGTCATCCAATATCCCGTGTATAAAATTATGACATATATATATATATATATATATATGAGTACTTTGAAGATGAGAAAAAGAAAATCTATCGTATATTAAAAATTTGTTTGACAGTGTAATCCTATGTGAAACCATTGATTGTCAGTTATGCAGAGGAAACGTGCGTTATATTCTGGTGACAAAGTCTGTGACAAAAATTTAGATCTTATAACAGACCAATGAATCTGCCCTTAAATTTCAAAGCCGCAATCATTCCATTCGGACGGAGCCAACATTCATGCCTAATGGACGTATGGTCGTACTGATGTAGCTGTACTCTACACTCATGTAGCTGTATTGGTGGATGGCTCCAAGAGTCATTTCTTCTTACGTATACCATCAAATTTTTACTTGAGACACCTTGTAAAAGATCAGACTTTTGCCACAATCGGCTTATTTTGCTTAGCTCTGCTCCTGAACCACTGCCACTTTGTCCGATATTGCGCCAGATATCCTCTGCCTCTATAAAATATAAGTTACATATGGAGCTTCTTTAGAATTACTGGAGACAATTATATGAATTTTTTATGCTCATAAAAAGTTTACTTAATAAAAGTTACGTTAATAAAAATTATCCACCTATTGGTGTTCACTTTCTATTGTGAAACAAAACTGCACCTTTGAAACAACCGGTAAGAATGATAAAAACAACTCTTAAGAATATTTTTGATTGTGGAAAGAATTCCTCTCTAGCCATCAGTATTATCTTTTAATGTATACGTCATATTAAAAGTAAAACGTAGTGATAAAAGTTTCAAAGCATGTTTACTTATACAACGTCTATTTGCATGAAGGAATATATTTGAGCATAGTTTGCATTCAGCTTTAACGTTCTCATCAAAATGCCTACTAGGAACAAAGATCTTGCCTCGTGATTTATGATATACATTTCCTTCAAATATTTCCGACAATAAATATTTTCACTTTACAGAAATAAATACTAACATGCGAGCAATAATAAAATTTTTCATTCCCGACGCTTCCTTCACCTAACAATTTTCATCCCGTATTTCTTAAAAAAGCCAATTTTGTTATGCAGAGCATACAGAGCGAAATGTATTAAAGAATATATGATCTTCAATTGAATTTTAAAGACGACTTTTGGGAAATATCTTTTTACAAATTTGCATGTAATGATTTGTTGAATTTTCATCGCTTCCTGTTGTTTTGCTTGAATTGATGCATTCCTCGTCGACAATAAATTTTAAAAGCCGGGTATTTGATATAAAATTTTGTTTTGCTGTTTCACAAGAGTCAAAATTATTTAACTTAAGTTTGTTGAAAGGTAATTAATAGCGATAAATAAATAGTAAGAATTTTTCCTCTTTCATTGACTTCAAAACAATCAAAGCTGCTTTTCTATGTAATATATTCCAGAATATTTTGGTTCTTATTATGCAATATTCCTACAGAATACTGATGTGCCGAGACGTTAGAAATTCAATGAAATTTGGGCGTTCCTCATCTACTTAAATGCTTTTATTTATTTTTTCTATAAACATTTCAAATTTATTACATCTTTAATATGCAAACTTAAAATGTATGAAAATAGGTTGAGATTTTTCACCTTAGTTTAAGGCATTTGAAGTTAAAGGTCAGTCTCACAACGATATATTCAAAACGTTCTTGTCCCCTTGATTAATGCTTTAGTAAAGAAATTGATTTTTGAATGAGACAATTAGGTTGTTTTTTCATTCGTTTACATCAAAGGGTAAACAAATCTATTTTTATATGCATTGAGGCTACATATGGGGAGCTATTTCAAAAGTGGATATATATTTTTATCAAATAATGAGGAGAGAATACTACAAACTTACGAATCATTTCCGTTTGTTGAAAATTCTATATCACTCAAAACGTAGATAAATCAGCTTTTAATGCGACTGTTTGGATTTCTGCCGTTATAATAAGGCCAAGATATTCCAGAGGTATTGATGGTCCAGTTCAAAACTGAACCCTTGCTTTCTAAAGATACTGATATTTTTATACTTACCCAATTGTGACCTTTGTATTTTGATTTCATCTACTAGGCTTGGTCAAAAATTAACACAACCCTCTCGTTTACTAGAAAGAAATTTTAACCCCTTAACTAATATGCCGACGGATAGGAGCTGCAGCTGCTATAGGGCTGAGTTAAACAGGATTATTCAAAGGACAGATTATGTTCCTTAGAAACATTCTTGGTAGCATTGTTACCTGACTTCTTTGCTTAGCTTTGCTTAGCCTTGTTTTGTGTTTGTTTGCTTTACTTGTTCTTTTCTAAATTTGTTAATTTTGCTTGTCAATTTTACTAGATTATTGCTTGTTTACTTAACTTATGTTGAATAAACTAAATGTTTACAATTAGTTGTTAAAGTTATATAAAATTAATTACATATTCTGGTCGCTTTTTGATTGTCGGTACTAGTCATACATACCTTATGTTTCTTGCTATTTGCTGGTATATGTTTTAATATGATTAAGATGTCATATTGTCTTTTGTTAGTATATACAGGTGGTATAGGACGACTGGGAATTTGATTGTCATTGGATTTAATAAAGTTGGATAATGATATAGATGGCAGGTCGTGGCTGCGCTATTGGGACAGTAATTGAGGATTAAAAGTTATAGTTATTGGCTCTTGGATGGTCTGATTCGTAAGACCACGAATGGATGGTATCAAGTGGCATTTGGACTGGAGTAGAGAAGTACCCCGCGGTCACCGGGGGCCAGGAGTCCGTCCGGGTGTCCAGAACGGTAGATTAAGACGATTAGAATTGGTGACTAGGAGTCAGTAAAGAATTTGCCGTATAGGCTTTCATAAGCTGAGGTCGGTTTTATTTACGAATCCTTAACTAATATGCCATGTAATAAAATAGCCGTTAAGTCCCTTATTCCTGGTCAAAGTATTTTTTAAACCTCAATAATTTATGCCACCATCTTTCATTGGTTTATTCATTGAAGAAAACGACTAGGCTTACTCAACAATTCCACCGGGGATATGCTTATGATTACAATGGAAATCCAAGATTTTATCTATAAATGAACTTCGCATTTTTCCTGCTTGTTTAGGCTAGCTATTATCTTTATTCAAAGTTTTTTTTTACATTTTCACATATTTTTGCAAAATAGTTGTTCTAAATACGATTTAGGAACCACTTCCTTTCAAGTCGCAAATTCGTTAATGGTACACCTTCATGAAGATTTTGAATATTATTTTTAAGATTATAGTGTAATCGTCTTGTATAAAGGCTCTTAATCACCTATTTTTTCACATTTACCGTTACACACCTGCTATACATTAAACTTCCTGAATTAGCCTCAAGAGTTAAGAACAAGAATCTTGGTTATAATACAGAAATTTCTTAATTATGTCACGTAAAAATGAAGCTGTTCCATTGAAGGTTAGTCACTGGGCACTCTTACTCTGGAAAAAATAATTATTCTACATTCTTATAGAATTAAATTTAAAAAATATGATTATATCTGCATAGAAGGACAGACTTCATTGTAAAAGTTGTCCAAATAGATTACTCTCTAATTAGACTAAAAAACAGTTTTGATATTAAATTTCTACGTCATACCGACAAACATTCTGAAACACATTTCTCAAATTTTCGCTTTTAAAATAAGATGAAGAACAATCAGTGTGCGATTTGCATTCATGTCTCTCTTTTAATATGGGTTGATATGTACTAGATTTTATATTGAATAAATTAGCAGACTATATAGTTATTGACATTCTATTTGCACATTTCCGACTCAAATTGGAAATCTCTTTTTAAGAGTCTTATAAGTTAGGCTCATGCATGATATGTGAAATGCAAGATTCCATAGTTATGTAACGCAAAAATAAAGTGTCTCTCCTTATAAAATTCTTCATAGAGCACATTTCACTGTTGTTATTGTTGTAGAGTGTCCTTGGACTTGCACTACAAGACACAGTCTGGTGTGCATTTGAGTATAGGGCCGAAGACTGAAGCATATACATACAGAATATGAATTTTTATTGACAAACAATGACATCGGCAATGGACAAGATACGGTGCAGTTTCTCCTTTGAGATGGGACTCCATCTCTTTCAAGCAGAAAATTGACTTTAATCCCAGTTTACAACCCTTCCATATGTGATGTTCGAATCCACGCCCTCGGTGTGGAAGACTTAACAATTTTATTATTGAAACCATAATTTGCCACTTTGCTGTAGATGTCCATAGAGCACTTTTACTCCACGCAAAGACGCCTCAATTGAAATTATTTAAAAACTATTACGATCATTGCCCTGAAGAACAGGTCTCTAAGTCAAAATTGTCTGAAATCATTATTACTAACTCTGAAAATATATCTAGTAATAATTAATGACAATATTGCCTACCGTTTTCCCATATTTTCTCATACTTATTATCATACTCACATATACAGTATTGCTCTCATATTTACATGTACAATCGGACTGACTTGCGGTGTACACATTTTGCATTACAGTTACATACTCGTTCGAGTATTTTTCAACGTTTAATGAAATGATAATGTATGTGGAAATTGGAATTGCTCCGTATTCCATTGACGATCTGCAATCAGTTTGATTTAATTAAATACTAACAAGAATGTAACGCTACACCTATCTACCGTTCTACCAAACTACCAGACGATGTTTTTCACAAGATTTTTTTAAAGTTTGATACCTGTAATACGAAAGGTTGAAGAGAATTTAAAATGACACTAATCTTCATATGTTTTGCCAACCACTAATGTAAAGAAAACATCAAAAACTTTCAAATTTAATATAACGTAAAATTTCTAGACCATCAAATATGTACTTCGATTTCTGAAGCTTTTCAGAATGGATAAAAAATATTGAATGGGATTATAGAAAAGCAGACCATAACATCATAGCCCTAGGGAACTGACAAAGAAATAGAAAATTTTATTTTTCTTACAGCAGAAAATACTTTTTTCCCCTCGGATGCTATAGTATGCTTCGCTTACATGGATATCAGCTTGTTTCAAGGGAAAATACAGAAAATCCTGCAGAATGAATGTAAAGCAACGTCTATGGGAATTGAAAATCGATTTTTGTAGAATATCATATATTTTTTCCCAGGAAGTGTGATTTACTTATATGTCTGTTTTATTGCGTAAAGAATGGACTAGAGTATGATAAGCACAATACTGAAGATTTCCTAATATAAGGTCCTACCAAACAAATAATGAAGACCTCTTAAGACTATTTTTCTATGACAAACATCAATTTTGCTGAAATATTTTTTCCACTTCATAAGATATTCTCAATTTATAAGAAATAACATCAATATGAGTAAATTTTAGTGCAAACCCGTCCAAATTTCTAAATTTATATGGAAAATTAAAGCCTTTAAATCGTATTGTATAAAGGCTATTAATCACCTTTTTTCACATTTACCGTTACATAGATGATGTACATTAATTTTTCTGAATTAGCCTCAAGAATTCTTATTCACGTAAAAATAAAGCTGTTGTCTTTAAAGAGGTGAATAAACAATGAGCTTTTGAAAATGAGTATTTCATTTCATTATATTCTATTACTCTTGGATATTGAGCTCAGAATTTCATGTTCTTGTTTTCGGTATAATTTGTTTGATATGCATTTGTTTTTGGTGAAACCTTTAGATAATGTTATTATTCTGGTTGAAAAACTTTGTGTAAACAATTATTTTTTTCAAGCGTCATTACTTTTTTTTCTGAAATAGTTTTGTTTAACATTTTAGAACTCAGTTCAACGTGCCCTATAGATTTGAATGCAAAGAACTGGAGATTTTTGAAAACAAATATCTCCAATTTTTCGACTGCCGGTGGATACCCATTATGTTAAAACTTCAACCATTCTTCAGGATCATAATTTTAACACATAGGATATCCACACTGTGCTTATTACTTGGCAGCTCAGTTAGAAAAATTAAATGTCCAGGTTTATAAATCCAATAAAATAAATAAGTGAAAGCATTCTGTTCAATAAACTTCTTTAGGAATTAATGCAAACTTTAAACCATATAACATTTGATACATATTCATTAAAATTTCTCAAAATGATAATAATATTTTACGAACCTAAATCATAAGATCCTAGAGGATAGAAGTTATCACTAACTATGGTAACTTTTATATCTAGGCAAATGTACTCTGCATATATAAAACTTCACGGATTAACAGCGATGGTATTACTATAAACGTACATCAGAAGAAAGAATGGAGAATTACACGTAAATGTAAGTAATGTAAAGTTGTTTACACGTAAATGTAAAGTTGGTAGATTTACCAACTTTACACAAGTACGGTAAATCTACTCAGCATATTATATCTCAGTGCTGATACATAATGTAACATCTCATTGATTTTCTTCAACGCTATGTATATTAGGGTGAGTCGAAAAAAATAAATATTTTTTTTCGAAACGCTTTAGTGAGGAAAAGTTGCCTATTGTAATACGAAGAAAAACGGCATGAAAAAAATTAAAATCTGTTAACACCTTCCATTCGCGCATCGTACTTGAATTTTATGAAAAAATGCAAAACTCACGATATATTTACAATTTTTTTCTGTTAGTTAAAATTTTGAAAATAAACATACTTTAGCTTTTTATGCTTGTTTTATGGTTTAAATGACCTAAATAAATTAAATTTTGATCATAAATCTAATTTTTTCTGTTCGCGCAACGTCTTTGAAAAAACAGAAATTTAGCAATTTTTCGCAATTTTCACTGTGCAACTCTTCGCTCGATTTGCTAGAACAAAACGACCCAGAACTCACCACGCGGAGATGGTTGCACGTCGAGTTCCATCCACAACCTACCCAACCAACCACCCAATTGTTGGGTGTGGTGTTTACATTATATTTACATCTATTTACAAAGATTTTCCATAGAGTAGGATTATTTGGCTTACTCTGTTTTTTACTTTTTCTTTTTTTATATCTATACATATTTAACGTCTGATTTTTTGGAGAAATGATGCGTAACAGATCTAGACTCCAGTGTTGCTCGGATATAACCATCTCTAGTTTCATATCCACATACTTTATTCGAGGCCTTTGTAACAATTTTGACGCATCTCTCAACAGCCTGGGTGTGACCGGGAAACTTTAGTATTTCTCACATTGGCATAGTATCAGAATTGATGAATGCTTTAATATCACTTACGTTCCGCACCATTGGGGGAAGATACACCACACAAGAATTCCAATTAATAATTTCAATGTAATCGGAAGCTTCAAAGTTTATCTTTGGTGGTACGAAATTTCTATCGGTCTTCTTATTTGGGACTGTTTGTCTTGCTTTTAAGATCCTTCTGTAACTAAGCTCCCGAATATGTTCTCTTCAACATATTCAGAATATGTTTCCTCAACAAGCATTGCCAACAGAACATTCTCTGGGTGCGCAAAGAATGCATTTCGTACTGGGTCGACAACTTGAAGCAATTCGTCCGATAAATACCGTGATGTTTGGATTGCTTGAAAGACATGTTTTCGTCCGTCAATAAAATATTTGTTCTTTTTTAATGGTAAACCACATAGCCATATATGATTTCAAGAAGAAGACAACTATTTATTTTAAGTTTCCAGATGGATCTGATGAACTTATATAAAACCTAAGGACTCGGTTGCCCGCAGTTAGCCATCTGGTATGGGACAAAGGACAGGGTCCCTATTTGTCAAGTCTTCTGGACATTGTCCCAAGGTGAATGCATTTGAAATATCAAACAAATACTGTTGGTCTTTGCTCAACAAATTCCTGTCTATATCATGAATCGAACAATCTATGGGTTCATAATGATCCACAGGGAGTTTTTCACATAAAGTGAGCTGCTGCCCGATCGGAACACTAAAAGAATTAGGTCCTGCAGTTTGACCGTCAATATGTTGGAAAATGTGGCGAAAAGGAAGCTCATTAAAATGCAGAAGTCATATGCACCACTGTAGCGGGCGTCCTACATGATTTTCTAGTCGGTGAATGACACCGTTCTTCCATCCAGAGTTGGTTACATTGCCATCACACCCTACTACTTGTAGTTTTTCTAGTGATATTGATAGTTCAGACAAACGAGAAATAATGCTTTGAATTATATCATTTGATAGACTCGAGTAAGGAGATAAATGTTTACTATAAGTTGATCCAGGTTCCTGAATAAGAGAATAATGTTCTCCTTTCCCATTCCTGCGAAATTACTTGGTATTATATTTTTCAACAAACAAAGTATCATCTTTTTGTCCGTCAAAGAAAAGACCCCAACTTTCCTCAGTAGGTGTGAATTGACTTCAATTGAGTTTAAACCAGTTCAACCTATTTCAAGTGAGTTCTGGAGCATTTTGTTCTAGCAAAACGAACGAAGAGTAGCACAGTGAAAATTGCAAAATATTGATAAATTTCTGTTTTTTCTAAGACGTTGCGCGAACGGAAAAAAATAAACTATTGATCAGAATTTAATTTATTTAGGTTATTTAACCCATAAAACAAGCAAAAAAACTAAAGCATGTTTATTTTAAAAGTTTTAACAAACAGAAAAAAATAACAAAATCATCGTGATTTTTGCAATTTTTCATAAACTTCAAGTACGATGCGCGAATGGAAGATGTTAACCGATTTTTTAATGCCATTTTTTTTCTTTTTACAATAGGCAACTTTTCCGCACTAAAGCGTTCCGAAAAAAAATATTTTTTTTCGACCCACCCTAATGTATATACCCTTGATAACATTTTATGTACTGTGATACACTGTGCATCATAAGGTATTTACAAATAGTACGTTTTTTTTCTGTGTTTATTTACTAACATAGACTAAAATGAATGTACTAAAATAATTCCTCCTGTTATCTTATATTAATGTTCGCGCCATAGCGAACTTGACCTTAACCGCCAAGGTCTGTAAATAAAGGTCTGTATAAAAGCACCCCCTTCTCTGTGGAAGTCTTCAAGACTAAAGAATTCCACTTCTTAACAAACAACCCGTCTGCAACCGAGCGGTCGTGGCGAGCTTTGAAGGTCGTCGAACGCTTTGAAAGTCGTGACTCAGCCAGTGGTCTTAAACTTTCTCTGAAGGAGCAGTTTGTAATAAATTGGAATCATATTACGAAAATTTGACTTCCCAAATATGCATAATAAGATTATTTTAGATATCGACACAGCCCAGTTTTTCGTTTCGAGGTGGATAATTCCACAACCAGCTATCCTTTAATAAGTAACAATCAATGTGTAATACAACAGATAATACACATATTTTATTAACTACAGTAATATATCAAACGAACATTAAATTGTGAACATATTTGAAATTGAAAAAATAGAGCAAGTGGTTAAAATTTTTATTAAAATCTAATCTCAGAGTTATATTCGTAATGTGTTAAATAATATATTTAAATAACGTAACAGCAAGAATCAAACATCTTTTGGCATCACAATTTTGTAAACCTAATTATTTTTCGTGTTTTTCGACTGAAATCAAGACAAAGAAGTGGGGAAATTAATTGTATCTAATTTCATACCACCAATCGCCATTCAAAAAGGGATCTGACAAAACTTTGAGGTTAGTGTCTCTCCAATGTAAAGCTTTGTTTTCATCAATGATTAGAACATCAAAAAGAGAAAAGGTATAAGTATGATATCTCCCCCCAAGAGATTTCTCGCAAAATCTGGCGTCCTTTGTTTTGGTTGTAGGGTTGCCGGTTTTTACTTTGGTGTTGCCAATTTGTGTTTTTGTGTTTTTAGGTTTTTGTTGTTGCCAGATTTGGTTTCCTCTCGTGTTTTGCGCCATATATAGACGGCGTGAATGTTTTTTTACGTTCTTTAGTGCAGTAATATTAAGCAGTGGCATCAGTTTTTGAATTTTACGTTCCACGTTTGAATTTTGCCATTTGATCTTCGTGAGCTAGCATGCAGCGTGGATACAAATCAATTTGGTTGTATATTCCAATAATTTTTTTTTTCTTTTATTATTTTATTATTTTTGTTCTTTTATTATTTTATTATTTTTGTTCTTTTATTCATTGTGCCTGCAGTATTTAGTGTAATTGAGAAATATCAGGGGATCTACTGTCTAAAATAGAGGCGAATTCTAATGGTAATTCTAGTTTTTCAGGAGGGAGGCCAACAGTTGGAAAACCGGGGATAGTTAACAACATTTTTTCCCCATTTGTCTCAAGATGCACAGTTGATATTTAATTTTTTGACGGAGGTTGGGTTGTTAAAGAGCGCGAATTGCAAAAAATGTGGGTCAGAGATGAGGATTAAAGTTAAAAGTTCTTACTCTCATGGTTGCACTGATGGCATAGGTGCTATTTTTGTAGTGTGTGGCATTTGTAAAATAATAAATAAATTCTACCTGGCGATGTACATGTTTCGGAAATCATGTTTAGCGGCAAATGTGGATTGTTTTAATAAATTTATTGAAATTGTTTCGGGGATTAATTGGGAGGAGTACAAAATTTCGGTATGGATCCTTTTTCTAAATTCCATTGCCAACACGTATTTTTTCTATTGTATTTGTGCTTTAATTTATGTTTAATCAAGAAATAAATAGATTTAACTAAGATGTATTTTATGTTTATTTAAATGAATTATTATTTGCATTATACTGACTTTTTTACTGAGGGAGTTGGTGGGGCGGCACCCCCCCCCCCACCTAACAAATTTCATTATTTTTTAGCTTTTATTTTTTTGTATTTATGTGTTTTTTGTGCTTTTCTGTGGTTGTACAGTTTAAAAAGTGCGTATTTTTCGGGGTTTCTGGAATTTTCCGTTCCAGAAGCACACGTTCTGATTGGCGACAAAAAAATCGCCAATGGAGGGGTATACCATACTAGTTCCAGAGAAGAAAAAAATTAGACCAAATACAATTGTCTTAGCTTAAGAAACTGCATTATTTACGGTGAGAATAAGTGGAATTCATTATAGTTTCATATATTTTAATATTAAGAAACATATAATAATATTAATGTATCGTATACGCATGTCTTGTTATGCATTATTGATTCATTTAACAATGTATAGAAACATAATACAAAAAGTTAGAATATATCTATATTATTATTACCCTAAAAATATTTCCGTAACAATAAAATATAATATTGTACTTCTATCTTTTTTTAGAATACAAATATTACTTATTTAAAAAGAGATTCAGTTTACTTGTTTATGACTTGTTTTTCCAGTTCAATATATTTGATGAAATAAAAACATGTATTGTACATTTTTTTGTCTGAAATGTTTAAGTCGTATGCCACAAAATTATAAACATTGAATTTTGCATTTTTTGAAAATAATGCATATTCCAAAAATATTAAAGGGAAAATTTTCCTAAAATATTGAAGAGGAAATACAGATTACAAATTTAAATAGTGCAAAAAATTAAGCTATATATAGTAGCACATAAGATAAGATATGCCTTCAAAAGCGAGTCAATTATACTCAAAACTAAAAGAAGTACAGCTTGAACTAAATCCATCACATTTCGTTGAGAGAAGTGGTTTGTACTTTTTTACTCTTAAAGGATGCCGGCTTTAAGTTTTTATTCCTTAAGCCCTTTATTTCTCACTCTACCACCACAGTTATGCACCACAGTTACTCTAACGCGGTTCTAGTTTTTTCAGGTAAGTAATAAAAATTGCTGCTCACAAAATTCTTTTTATCATATTTCCAATTACGTTCATGGAAAATTACATGAGTTCTCACATAACATAGAGCAGACAACTTTCAGGTTCATAGAATAATCTTATTAGCATATTTACATTCGATTATCTATTTTGTTTGGAAAATAAATAGAGAAAGCAGCGTATTTTTTATGTATGGAATTCCCCGCTGTGTAAAATAAAATATGATAATACAAGAGTGGATTCATAGGATAGTTCTCTTTTAAAAGGATAAAAAAAAAACCATCTGCATAAGTAAGTTTTTTAATGCATTTGATTGCGTAAGAAGTGCTTATAATAACCCTAACTATTTTAACAATATCTTCAACAATAACACTAGACATAAACAAATACTTTCAGAGACAATTTTAATATATTACCATATGCATTTGATGATATAATTTTAAAACGTCAGAAATTAGTTTAAGTGTAAACACTAAGTAAAGATTTGTAATATAAACATCAAATCCCTTTGAAAATACTTTTTCTAAACAGAGTTAATATATGAAATGAAATAAGGCCTTAAAGGCCTAGAGAACTATCCATGAAATAAAATATTATTGCTGGGAACAATATGTCGCGTTTAGAAGATTCAAATTCTCCTTTAGCATGTAACATTTCCTTTTGAGAATACATTCAGATTCTTAAAACGAGACATTAGTTAATGTATTTTGTTTCGAAAGAGAACTGAAACGATAAAGTATACTTTCCAATAAAAATCTTTATATAAAATTCATAGAAAAAATATTTTAGCATTTTGTATAAATTCGAAAAAAAAGCCATTACTAAACGAGACGCCGTTTGCCTTTGTATAGAAATTAATTTCTCTTGCGTCTGTAAGAAATATTTTATTTCCAATACAGAGAACAAAAAAAAAGAGTTGAAATATCTTACTTTGGGAATGCTGTAACACATAAAAGAAACTCATGAAAATCCATTTGAAAGATGCATTTATTTTACGCACTATAAATAATAGCTAGTGTTTTATTTCCTACTTAAGGGATTTCAAATTTCCATATATTGTTCAATCCTTGTTTAGGAATATCATTTGTCCTTATCACAACTGTATTTTTGGAACGATAATTTACCAGCGTTTTCACTAATTGAATAAAGTGTAACATTATGAAACAAGTTGCAATTTCAAAATCCCCTGCAGTTTGATTGTTTGGTTGAGTAACTCTATGGTTGAACTGGGGTACAAAAATTTTCAGTAATGAATTAATTAAACAGAATGATTTTTAAAGGAGTTTTGATTCTGTGAAATTTATATGTTTTCTGCTATTCTCCTGAAAGACTTATACCTTTTTTTAAATTAAAATGGGGAGAAACTTGACCAGGAAACATTCGCACTAACAATCGCAGTAATTTGTTGGCTACTTTTTATCTGGAAGCACCATACGGGTTAGTCAAGTTTGCCCTCTAGTGTCACCTCGATTTCAACCGAGCAACCCTTCGGGGCGACATCTGGTGGGTTTGCACCCTCTCCGCTAACTTTAAATACGGAAAAACCTTCCGGCCTACTGATTATAACGCCACCAGGTTAGCCACCCCTTTTGGAACCGCTACTTGGAAGTGGGTAGGTTGGCCCTTGGACAAAGCTGGGCTTCAACTCTTATATCTCTCGGAGAGTTTGTGGGAGTAGGGAAAATCGAACTGATCCACAGAGAGAGAAAGAGTCCGACAGAGAGGGCCTGTGTGAACACCAAACTGTTCGGTGGGCTTATTTTTATTTATTAATTTTAACGCAGGATTACGTTCCTCAATAACGGTCCTCTGGGAAGAAAAACTTGTCCATTTTGTGTAGCGAGTTATAATTTTGGCAGCGGGCTAAACCCAGTAGCAATAAACAGTTAAACAGAAAAGTACCAAAATGCGTCAATAAAAAGAGATAAGGAACGATAAGTAATCCTACGTTAATAACCCGCGGTACTTTTGTTAGAAGATACTACCTGAAAATTTTTTTTTTCGGAAAGCAACTCCCGTAAGGGCAGAGAAGCTGCCCGGTTGTAATTTTGGGATTTCTCGTGTTAAAACAAGAGCAGTTGTCTTGCAAATTCATGTATAATAGAGGAAACTAAGTTTTGTAATTTAAATCTGTGTATGTACTAAGGCTATACATATTAAATGCATCTAGGGTTTCCAATTCACTAAAAATGTTACAGGATTAATATTCCTATAACCGGTGTAGACATGAGGGCATTCAGTTGAGCTTGTTGCGATTCGAATTTACGTCTCTCCGTTTGAATTCTAAAGCGCTAACCATTCGGCTTATCGGACACTACCTAAAAGAAGTGAACTTAAAAGGGGGAAATGTTTCCGCTTAAATACGCTTTGTTGGCAAATTACAGTAATCGTCGTTTTTTAATTTCCAAACTGTATATTTGACCCAAGTATGTTTCCTTACATAAATTTCCTGCCTATGAACTAAGACCAGTGTTCATAAAAGAATCCTCAGATGACCAGATTTAATTACTAAACAATTTTTTTCATTAGAAGTTGCATGAAAATTGAAAAAAATATAATTGTTAAAACAAATTTGAAATAAATAGCTTCAGATGTAAATCATATAATCATTAGAAAATACCTCGCTAATAAAATATTTTTCCTATTTCCAAAGAAGAAAAATAATATAAAAATTTATATATTATTTCAAATAATGTAATAGTTATGTTTCATACAGCATATTCTATAAAAATAACCCTCCAAATTTGAAGTAAAGCTTGACGTAAAGTTTGATAACATAACATTTTCAAGAAATTTCTAACACTCCAAATATGTATTCTGATTCACGAAACATTTTTTAAGAAGATAAACAATATAGAGAGGGAATAAAAACGCAGCACACAAAATCTTATCTGTACAGAAAGTAAAAAAATATATAAAATTTTAACATTCCTTGATTGAGAATCATATTTTAAATTTTCTATGCTACAATTCAATGTTATCTGTATAAATAACCGAATGTTTCCTGTAAAATTAATCAATTACGAAAAAAACTTAATGTTGCATTTCTAAGAATTGATAATCGATTTTTTTGTGAAAATTTGTGTTTTCTGCCTTTCCATAATAACAAAAAAAATTGTGAAAGTTATTAGTGGTATACTTTTATTCAAATATAAATGAGCCTCCTTCGAAGAAAAAAACATAATTTATGTGGTTTATTTTATATCACACTATACTATAAAACTAAAAGAAGTAAACGAAAGCATATATTAAAGATGTTGCTATTAAAAATAGCTGCTATCATATGACGCGACTCTAGCAAAATTTAGCTGATTTAAAATATTACAAGATTCCAACATTCACACACATTTCCATAGAAAGAGCTGTACCGTACGCTTCAACTGAAACATTGGCTCTTTTCTGATAAAATGTGCATGTTGATATTTAACCGCTGATTATTCAGTTAGTTTGTAAAGGTATGGCGAGAAGTTACGTTAGCTTGCGAATCGAAGGATTAACTGCGTTATAACAATCCTCATTTGTTGTTTTTCGTTTATATTGCGTATGTAATTAGGACAAACCCATGGTATCCCATTGAAAACACTATTTTTTTATTGCTTCCTAAAGAGAATCTACCTTCGGCAATAAGTTGTTTTTTTTTACTTTGCATTTTTTTCTCTGGAGAGAAATCAAACTTGGCTATGAGGGAATTAGTACCAATTTCATCAAAAAAAACTTTAAATATTATAAAATGATGTGTACACATTAAGCAAATATCACATTTATTGAACTAAAATATGTTTCAGTTTATGGGACATAAACATACATAATTAAACATCACCGAAAACATTACTTTAATGTTCCGGTTCCTTTCAATTTTTTGAGGAAACATGGTAAACTTTTGGTGTCTTTAAAATAAGGAGAATGTCAACGTGGTGCTTTATAGTTCGTATCAAAATAAATGAAAGGTATTTTATTCGTATTTTATCGTAAAAATCCAGGAATAAAAATTAGCAGCACCCTGAATCCTTTTAACCTAATAATCTTCATTACATATTCTTCTTATGCATTTGGCAATCATTCAAGAACTCGAATTTCAGCCTCTGATTTACACATATCGCAGTTCCTCCATCTATCCCCCTAAATTCGAATTTAGTTTTTTGTTCTCAGATTTCCTTCGAGATTATCATACATTTGCAGATTGCACTGTTGTTTATGATATTTTTTGAGAAACCTTGTTTACTAGTAATAAACCTATTTATGAGTTTACATACTGTTAGCTGGTATAGATATTTATTTTCATACTCAAATCAAATACAATAAATTCCCCTTTACACATTTTTTCGGCGCAGTGAAGGATATTAGCAACTCGAAATATTCTCACTTGAATTAAAAATGCAAAACTACAAAACATACTCTTGTTTGAACATTCATAATTTATAACACTAGAATTCTAAATGAATCTTGCTGAAGTTTATTTTAGAATTGCTAAGGTTTTTTTTCTTTTCTTGTACGTAGAAAAAATGTTAAATACTTCAAGGTAATAGAAAAATCAAATAATGCTAAAATCCGTTAAAAATATGTTCTTCGCATGTGCCTTTTTCTTTTTGAATAGTTTTAATTTTTTGCTGCTAACATTTCATTTATCTATCTGAGCTATAAGATGATTATTTAAATATTAAAATAAAAATGCAAATTAATCCCCGTACATTAGATGCTTTTCAGTAAGGTTCAGTTTTCCATTTATTGCCCTCTGCTAAAATACTGCATAAGATACTAAACAAACCTATAACATGATTTAATTAATGATTCCCCCCAAAATATATTTAAAAATTTCATAATTGACAAACAAATATTATTATATCTGTGAAATCTCCCGATCGTATTCTGATTAAGACAGATTAAGGAAGCAACAATAAGATTATGTAAATGAAATGAAATCCCATAAATGAACATTTTAACTAATAGATCCGCAATTTAAAAAAAACTGACTCTACAAATTTGGGTGTTTATCTAATCTGATTTTGAAATGGTCATTTATTTGTAATACATATAAATTCTCAAAAAATAATCGACTTTAGACGTCATGTCGATAAATAGCATATATTTTTAGAAACTTGTATGTATATATATATATATATATATATATATATATATATATATATATATATATATATATATATATATATACATAATGTTCCGTTTTCTGGGTTCGATGGGATTAGATAAGATCTCTTCAGAAAGTGCACACAAAATATAATTTATTATTCTCTAAACTCTTTAAGCGCATACACAAATACTAACAGAAAACACATAACAAGTGTCTGCTATACAACAGAAAGCTCTAAAAACATAAGTCAGGATAACAGAGTCTTCAATTCACTACACGTCTAACGCACTTTCAATACATTCAATAAGCAGCAGAAGAGAACACTGAGTTCCAATGTCAATGTCATGTATATTTATAGACTTCCAAAGCGCCCCTATCGGTCAACAGCTAGATAGTTCCAGAACATACGAGAAAGACCTAGAAGGTTGGTGATCATTTGGCTCCATATCGCCAAATTTTTCCAAATAAGTCTCCATATAAGTTACCAAAATAAGTCTCCAAATCCATCGCCAATTTCGCGATAACTCTCATATTTGGCGAGATTACCATAGACTCGCAAAATTTGTAACATTGCTCCCTCCTCAAGGACTGCACGTCCCGGGCAGTACAGCCCTTGGGTAGGAAGCCGTATTGACAATACATAATAGAAAACTGAACTATAAAATCATATCTAAAATTAATACAAAATTAACACGCCTACAGACAAATACATACTTCATAAAACTTATAAATACGTACAAGGAACATCTAATTACTTTAAACAACATTAATAAAACAAAACTTACTTAAGGATTATTTGCACTAAATAAAATGTTATATACAAAAAGAGAACGACCATTGTCTGTGCATTTCTTTACTCTGTTAACTATGGCCATAGTAAGGAGCTAGCCTATCATAATGCACTATTCTAGGCTTAGAATTAGACGATTTTCTTATACGAACCACGACGTCATTCAGTCTTTTCAGATTTGTATATGGACCATCCCAAGACGTTTGTAACTTGGTAGAAAGTATTTTACGTTAAATCAAGTTCCAGAACCATACCTTGTCACCTTCATGGAATTCATGTCTTGTTGATTTTGTGTCGTACCGGGTCTTTTTCTTCTCCGTCGCGATGTTGTTCCGTTCACTGGCGAAGTTATGGACGTCTGCAAAACGGGCCTCAAGTTCACTGTTGTACTCTTCAGGCGATGAAGGCATATCTGGAGGGCGTCCGGACTAGAAATTACATGGCAGACAGAGGTCAAGACCGGAAAGCATCTGGAATGGTGTATAGCCAGTAGTTTCGTGAAGAGCTATGGGCCTTAATTCAGGATCTTCCAGCTGATCTTTTCGAACTTCGTCATCCCTCCATGGAACTGGCTCTGGTGACGTAGAAGGCGTAGTTCGTCTTGCTATGGGATTTATAACATTGAATTTATTTTCCTCTCTGGAACAATAATGGCAGTTTTCGGAACATGGTTTTCGGGAAAGGACGTGTTTCTTGGGAGTCTGTGGGGAGTCTTAGGACGTGTTTCTTGTCAATCCCGTGTTTCTTGGGAGTGTTCTTCGCTCCTGAGTCTTGGCGCACTGGGCAATTTCTTCGGGTTTGGCCTTCGCAGCTGCAACTCAAGCATTTTACGATTTTTCGTCTGTCAGCCTTAACTATTCTTAAAGCACTGACCTGTTCTGTCAAATCGTCTATTATATCGATCAAATATTGAATTGAACGTTCGAGAGATTGGGTAACGTTCAAACCGTAATACAATGGCTAGCTTTTTGTGAAGCCTGTTGGGCTGCTTCAGTATTCATGCCATAGACTAAGGCAGACTTCAGATCTTTAACATCCGCCATTCGAAGTGTCTTCTGTATTTCAAAGTCGTGAAATGTATCGATAAAATAATCTAAAGCAAGATTTTCCCTTACTTCCGCAGGGCAGTCTGACCAGGCGAGATGGGAAAGCCTTTCGATGTCTGATGCAAATTCTTGTAGCGATTCATTTGGCTTCTGTCGGCGAGATTCGAGCTGGAGCCAGTTATAGTCCAAATCCATCGCCAGTCAATCTCCAGTAACATAAGTATTTGACAATTTCTGTTCTAAAATCTGTACTTTTCTTGAAACGTCGATAAAATTTCCTCCCATAGTTTCAAATTTGTTGCCAAATATTTCCTCCAAATTTTCAAATTTGTTGCCAACTTTGTCCAATTTTTCTTCTAAATTTTCTTTTATAACGCCAAATATTTCCTCCATATTTTCAAATTTGTCGTCAATTTTATCAAAATTTTCTTCGAAATTTTCTTTTATAACGCCAATATTTGCTTCAAAAATGTTAAATTTGTGTTCCACATTCTGGAATTTTTCTTCTATTTCCTCAAATATTTCTTTCACGATAGTTATAATTTCACACTTTAATTCTTCCCGACCAGCCGACATTTCCCTCTTTATCTCTTCTTGAACTGCAGATATTTCTTTCTTCTTCTCTTCTTGACTTGCAGACTATTAGTCATCACAGCAATAATCTGTTAGAATTTATCTTCCAAATCTTGAGCTGTGACAGTCTGTTCAACTATTGATCTTGTAATAGGCATTCAATCCCTACACCACTGACACCAAAATGTTCTGTTTTCTGGGTTCGATGGGATTGGATAAGATCTCTTCAGAAAGTGCACACAAAATAAAATTTATTATTCTCTAAATTCTTCAGGCGCATACACAAATACTAACAGAAAACAGACAACAACTGTCTTCTATACAACAGAAAACTCTAAAAACACAAGTCAGGATAACAGAGTCTTCAATGCAATACACGCCTAACGTACTTTCAATACTGTGGCGTCACGTTAAATGTTTAAGGCGATTCTCCGAGGCGTTGCTAAAAATTACTACTATTGGATCGATAACAAATAAAGACAGAGTCCTAAATAAAATGCGAAGCCAATTTTTAAAACAGAAACTTAATGAGGAAATTTATTGACAAAAATAAATTTAACATTTAAGGTTACAACATATTCAATTTAACTCTGTGCAGATCTACAATGCACGCTCCCGAACTCATACAGTCCCAACACATGACCTTAAAAAAACACGTCCACCCAATGCAGATTCAGTGCGGCGTCTCTCCCTCAGAGAAGGGGTCGGCAATCGTTGGTGACAGTTTCTTCGTAACGCCGAAAGTTTATTACATTCCAGAATCGTTAGGACGACAGCTTTACTGGCTGCATCTGTGGGAAAACGTTTTTTAATCCCCCCGTGTTCAAAACTGATGGAAACTGGTAAAGCTTTCCCCGATAAACCCGCAGCTGTGTTTCAAGCACTCTGTGGGGGTCTTGAGAAATAATAAGACCATACTTCCAGTACGCTACAATACATTCAATACGCAGCAGAAGAGAACACTGAGTTCCAATGTCAATGTCAGGTACATTTATAGACTTCCAAAGCTCCCCCAATGGGTCAACAGCTAGATAGTTCCAGAACATACGAGAAAGATCTAGAAGGTTGGCGATCATGTCGCCAAATTTGGCGACATATCACCAAATTTGGTGACCAAAACAATTCTCCAAATCCATCGCCAGTTTTGCGACAACTCTTGCATTTGGCGAGATTACCATGGACACGCAAAATTCGTAACAGGATATATATATATATATATATATATATATATATATATATATATATAAGTACATGAAAACATTTATTTACATGTATATAGATTCTTAATTTAGGATCTCTAGTTGAGAATAAATTAGATAAATTTAATTCTGAAATAATGTATTACTGAATAAATTATTACTTTATTTACCTTTCAGTTAAGGAAAATTTTTAGTAAAGAAATTATTACTTTATGTTAAGCCCTGTACTGAGATTTTTCTCATCGAAAATATATCTTATCATCGAAAGAAAAAAATTTAAAAAAGTAATTATATGCAAATCAAAATAAAATAAAATGCATTGATTTATTTTTACTTTATGTAAAAAAATGATGTAAATGCGTTTCATATTTTTCAAATTGTGCCACCCGAAGCAATATTTCTGCTTATATGTTTGTATGAAAGAGGTAAAGAAAAATGTGGAAAATAGAATTTACTTATTTTTATATACGGCCACCTGCCACCCTAATCCGATCAGTCAAAACCCATAGGACAGTGTTTTTAGCTGTGTTGAATTTTTGTTTCCCCTGTTTTTCTAAGCTGAATGTGAGAAAATAGAAATCATGAAAACAGAGAGGCGATGAACTTTTATTTTTGACATGAACTTTAGCCTAAAGTTTATATGTTTTTTAGTCTTTTGTTCACGCAGGGCTTGGAGCATCTATATAGGTTTTTCTTTGAGACCGTTTGGAGTTATACGTTTATGGATGGTAAAAAAGAGGAAATAGCAAAATTGGTGGGCCTTCGAGGCTTAGTAAAAGCTAAAATTTAAAAATAGTGATAGATCACCCGCAGATAATGCATATGAAGAATTCTTGAGGACTACAAGTCGTCTAGCAAAATTTGCTCTGTAATAAATGATTATATAACCTCATTCAGAAAAGTTCCAGATCTGATCTTTAAATTCTTTATTTGTGATATTGAAACACAGATATATGGGTGTTATTCAGTCACCTGATATGGGTTCTGAATAGATATGGCCTTGAATATGTTCCCATGTAAACCAACTAGGTGGAAGGGCAACTCACTTTTCAGCTTGTTATAGCATTTAGTTGAAAGATTCGGAAGTGACATGGTGGATGTGGATTCGAACCAGAGAGTTAACGTTAAGTTCTGCGTTAAGCTAGGAGTAACCTCTAGTGTAACCCTCCTCTACCATAACCCCTTATATTCACCCTACCAGTCGTCGTGTGAAAGGAAAGCGTCATGAAGATATTGCAGCAATCCAAACTGTTGTAATAGATGTGATTTCTCTGCTTGCTACAATGATCTCCAGTAACGGTTGCGGCTGTTCATGGATCACCGAGGGGATTACTTTAAGAAGACATGGGACCATCCGTTGCTAAATTGAATAAATTATATTTTTACGAGCTCATTCCTTGAACTTTTCTAACAAAGGTTTTACTTTCTTAAAAAGTATCCACTTAAAAGCACAACTTTTATGAAAGTTATTTTGTTAATCAAATCTGATCCAAATGCAATTTTATTTCTTAGATACATTGTCTTATTGTTAATGTTAAATTTTAATACTTTTATTTTCAGATTTAAATTCGGAACTCAAAATAGTATATTTTTTAAATGGTCATAAAAAGAGCTCGATTCCATATCAGTTGAAAGTGAGTTCTATAACTATTTATTTCCTGAAAATATTAGAATTTTAAGTCGAAATTCCTAACTTTACCAATTGGAATATTGCATAAAAGAATGGTTCAGATCCGCTTTAAAATTGTATTGGTGTAAAATTATGTATCGTAATTACTGCATTAAATGATTTATTAAAAATAAGTATTTAAACTATAGAGTGAATTCACAAAGGACTCTAATGAATTGAATAAGATCCACATGTATGCTTTGATGGAAGCATTTGTAATCAAAGAATTTTTTTACCATGCACACTGCAAATAAAATACTAGTAGTATAATGGCATGACTACTTGTGAAGGGGGAGAAGAGTACAAAATGACACCAGTTTTCTTATCGTTTATTTACATGTCACTTCGTAATTGCCTAATAATGACCCAGCATCTTTAAATCGTTATAATGTTTTATTTTATACTTAAAAAGTCAATTGAAATAATTAAATAACTATTCTCTCTACATTTGAATTATTTTTGCTCATAATAACTACTAAATCCATTTGTTTGTGTTACTGATATTATATATTTATATATATATATATATATATATATATATATATATATATATATATATATATATATATATATACATATATATATATATATATATATATATATATATATATATATATATATATATATATATATATATATATATATATATATATATTATATATATATATATATATATATATATATATATATATATATATATATATTATATATATATATATATATATATATATATATATATATATATATATATATATATATATATATAATATATATATATATATATATATATATATATATATATATATATATATATATATATAATGTGTTAGACATTGAAATTGCAACACAATGAAGGAGGGATGATACAAACGTCAAATTGACATGAAAGGAAGAAAATGCTTGGATATGCAAATGATTAGCATATAAGCGCAATTTAACAGCACAGGAGGGAGAAACGGCATCTCAAACTTTGTATAAAAGGAAAGTTACGCAGCGGGTTTCTCCTTCGGAAATTGCATTTGAATGTTGGTTGTTTGCGAGACGATCGTGTTATACCTCGTATAAGAAGGAGAAACGGCTATCAGCACGTGTAGGCATTCGATAGCGGTAGGATCGTGGCCTATCCAGAGAGTGGTTTATCATTCCACGAAATTACTACTCGTAATGGTCGGAATCCAACGACTGTCATGAGAATATGGAATCTGTGGGTTCAGGAGGCTCGCACTGAACGCTATGAAGGATCTCCATGGCTTTCCGTCACTGACAGACATGTTGTCAGATCTGCCTTGCAGAATCTCACAGCCACATCACGGAACTTGAGTTAGGGAATGGGCTTGTTTGCAGAGCGACAACTATCCGCACGGACAGTGCGACAAAGTATGGAGCGGTATGGCGGAGGGAGTGAGCGTGGACAGCTTCGTTCGATATTGTCATACGGGCCCTGCACCTGGTGTGATGGTATGGACAGCCATTGGGTACACTACACGAACGCCTCTTGTTCGCGTCGTCGGTAATCTGAACAACTAGTGTTGCATTTCTCAGTGGCTGTGCCCTATCTTCGAGGTTCCGGAGACGTCATCTTTCAACAAGGTAACGCAATACCGCGTGTTGCCCATCGTGTCCTGACTTACCTCAACACGGAAGATGTTCGAACGTTGCCCTAGCCAGCACGTTCTCCAGATCTCTCACCCACTGAAAAAATCTGGTCATGAGTTGTTGAGAGACTGGGTCGCCACCGTTCTCCAGCTACTACGATTGATGAAGTGTGGCATAGACATGAAGCAACATGGAATGACTTCCAACGTATCTGTCATCCAAGCCCAGTATGACTCGATGCCAACTGGGTTAGGGCCGTTTCATCTGCCAGAGGTGGCAGGTGTGTGTGCTGATATCGGAACCCTGTATACCTCCAAGTTGTTTATAAATTTAATCATGTTTTCTTCCTAGTATTTTGCATAGTACAAAAAGTAAAATTTTGTTATTTGCTTTACTTCCTGATGTTACAATTTTAATGGCCATTAGTGTATAGAAAGACAGACACACACACAGACTCACACACACACACACACACACATACACACACACACACACACACACACACACACACACACACACACACACACACACACACACACACACTAATATACAGGGTGAATCTGAACAAGTGGACAAAACTTTACGGGGTGATAGAACGCAGCTATACGAGCAATATTCGTCATAGAATGTATGGTCGGAACACAAACGGTGGTAAGTTAAAAGGTAGTTTTCCGCTGTCACATTTAAAGAATTAACACAAGAATGAGAGCAGATACTGAGGAAAACATTTTATTAACAGGAATGTAATACATTTACATGGTCAAAGAAATTGCTCAAAAGAGCTTCTGCCAGCTGTAATGCCGGCTTCACTCCTGCGGTATAGGGACTGACACACATTTGAGAAGACACCAGGCATTTCCCGAATATCGCCGGCAACAACGGCGATCCTGGAGACTAGTTCCATATTGGTTTCAATGGGGTACTCGTAGATTAGGCTTTTCATATGTCCCCACAGGAAAAAGTCCAAACACGAGAGATCCGGCGATCTTGGTGGCCAAGCTATGGGACCACCTCGACCAATCCATCACCCTGGGAACGTTGCATCTAAAGTGTTCCTCACATCCAAGCTGAAGTGTGCAGGCTCACCGTCGTGCTGTATCCACATTCTCGACCTGATGGGTGTTGGAATCGGACGCAGCAGCTCCGGCAACACCACTCATGGGAATGTGTGATACGATTCGCCGTTCAGCGGTGAGGCAGGAGGTATGGGCCAACCAAATTATTGTCATATACGATCCCTGCCCAAACATTTACGGAAAACCGCCGCTGGAACGAATGAGGACGTGTGGCATGCGGGTACCATTTAGAGCGCCACCTAGCGCCTCGCAAATTGCGTTCTTTCCCATACTTTCAGTGACGAATATTGCTCGTGTAGATGCGTTCTATCACCCCGTTATTTTTGCCCACTTGTTCAGATTCACCCTGTATATATATATATATATGTGTGTGTGTGTGTGGGGGGGGTGTACGTACATATATATGCATATTTATTTATTTATTTATTTGCATGTGTGCCTGAAAGGATAATGTGATTTCACCCAAATTTCTCTGAATCTTTTCTCTGTCATACACAGCTAGAAACGAACAGAGGAAAAAATGAAGACAGTTTTACATCTTCAGCACTTTGTAGCACTAGTAAGACTTCTATTCAGAGCGTGGTAACGGACTTTTTTATTCCTATAAAGCATGTTGAAGTGTGTTTTAACATGGCAACAGCTTATTTAGAAGAGATTATCAATCTTTTAACCACAAATAACATGGATATTTCTCTTAAGGTCTACCAGGTTTTGATTGTTTTTTATTGGTTATACTCGTACTTTATCACAGTAGGTGTGTCATGGCATTTCCTTGGATTAGGTTGGGGGGGGGGGCAGTCATGTCACTTTATGTTCAATTAACTTTACTTATGAATGTCAATTTGATGACATTAATTATTCATTTATGAATGTCAATTTGAATTTCAATTAACTTTATTTATGAATTTCAATTTGATGTCAACCCAGGGTATGGGTTGAGATAGATTTTCGTGGTTCATTAGTTAATACACGGAAGTGCCACTGAATTAGGGATAGGAAAGCCTATGCAAATTGTGTAGAGCTGCGCATCATGTATGCGCAAGTGAGGGCACTGTGGTAACTGCACATATAGCGCGTACTGTGGTTGTTCTGAATTAGTTGTTGGAATTGCCAGTATGGGTAAACTGCCTGATTTAGACGCCTTCGATCGCGGACAAATCGTATGTGCGCGACGCATGGGCCATTCAATTTCCGAAATCGTCAGACAGCTAGGATTTTCAAGGTCGACAGTGTCAAGACTATACCAAGAATACATGGATGGTGGAAATAAAACTAGCGATCGGGCAAACTACAAAGGACAATTAGCCTTAACAGTGCGTGGTGAGAGACGGCTCAGGCGTATTGTACGTAGCCAGCGAAGCCAAACATTAGCTCAAATTACCACCCAATTTAATGACGGTGCCAGTCGTACAGTCAGTAAACGGACTGTGCAACGCTCGCTTCACCGTATGGGTTTCGGGAGCCGTCGACCTACGACAGTACCATTGCTCTATACTCGCCATCGGGCTGCACGTCTTGCCTGAGCAAGAGAGCATAGAGACTGGAGTGTAGAGGACTGGAAACGAGTAGCATGGAGTGATGAGTCTCGATTCCGACTACTTTACGCCGACGGGAGGCTGAGAATATGGCGTCAGGCTCATGAAGCCATGGATCCTGCATGCCTGGCTGGAACTGTACAAGCGGATGGTGGCTCAATCATGGTCTGGAGTGTTTTTTCGTGGCACAGTTTGGGATCTTTGGTGCGTGTACCAACCTCCCTCAATGCAATTCGGTACGTAGAGTTGCTGGGTGATCACCTCCATCCGTTTATACTGTTCTGTTATCCGCACGGTAATGGAGTTTTCCAGCAAGACAACTGTACCTCTCACAAATCCCGGTTGGCTACTGGCTGGTTGGATGAGCATTCCTCTGACTTCTCTGTCATGAATTGGCCACCTAGAAGCCCAGATTTAAATACTATCGAGCATCTTTCGGAAGTTTTGGAACAAGGCGTGAAAGGCCACCAAAGAAGACAGCACCAAAGAACCTAACTGAATTATGGACAGCTTTAGCCAATATGTGGCAAGCCATTCCCGTGAAACGTTTCCAGAAACTTGTTGAATCTATGCCTCGTCGTGTGGCAGCCGTTATCAAGGCCAGAGGAGGCCCAACACGTTACTAGGTAGGTATCCCTAATTCAGTGGCACTTCAGTGTAGTTGGTTATTGAAAGAGCTTTCTTAACTAATTAAGTTAATGAGGTGTCCATCGAGTGTTTTTTGGTGGGCTAGACCTTTACTTATGTCCTTTTATTGTAGTCTTAGTTTAATGAGAGCATTTATTGCGGCTTTGAAGAATGTTCTGTGCGTGGGAAAGAATATAAAGAGATTACTCTGCACATGGCTAGAGGGCGAATTTAGATTCTAAATTAGGTTTTTAATACATGAACTACAGAAAAAAAGCTGTGTGTTCGAGAAGGGAAAGTTAAAAAACACTTGGTATAATTTGGGAGTAATCGCTTTTTTTATTAGAAATATTTTTACATTTATGCAAAATAATGCCTTTAATTATTCCATTACAATTCCTAAAATTATGAAAATTATACTTATGGATAGAGGTTGAAATAATATAAGCGGAGTTTTCACGTTCTGACAGATCCCAAATTTCTACACTGGTGTAAGAAATTAAGAGAATTTGCAGACTTGGTCGATTATCTCTAGAACTACTGTACCGATTTTAAGGAAATTTGATATGTACACTGCTAGCCACCCAAATTGCAACACCAAGAAAGGCAAGAGATATCACAACAAAATTTATTTTGTAGATAGCATGTTGACCAAGTATCAAATGATTAAATTTATAGACTTCTGTGAAGTGTGGTTCCAAAATCAGTAGCTGCCAAAATCAGTAGCCAGAGTAGACGCCATTGTTGGAGATCACCGCTGCCACACGCCTCGGCATTGATTCAAAGAGACTTTGGATGAGTTCTTGGGGTACAGCAGACCAAGCGGCTTCCACACGTTGTCAAAGTTGATCTGCTGTGGCAGCTGGGGATGGAATCTGGGTCAATCGTAGAGCAACCATGGACCACATGTTTTCTATCGGCGAAAGATCCGGAGAGCGAGGCAGCCAGGGAAGCAATTCAATCTGGCGATTGACGAAGAACCGTTGGACAATGCGTACCACGTGTGGTCGCGCATTATCCTGTTGAAATATCGCTGTGGGCCAGCCCTGAAGGTAAGGAAGGACAACTGGCCCCAACACCTTGGAGATGTAGCGCTGGCTGTTTAAAGTACCGGCAATGCGTACTAGAGGTGTGCGAGAGTGATATTCAATACCGCCCCATACCATAATACCCGGTGCAGGACCAGTGTGGGGTGCATAACGCAGCTGTTCAGCATCCTCTCTTCACGGTGTTTCCAGACTCGAATGCGACCATCGTGGTGTTGCAGACAGAAGCGTGACTCGTCAGTAAAGACAATTTCATTCCATTCTGCCGTCCATATCCTTCTGTCATCGCACCATTGGCGGCGGAGACGTCTGTGGTTCTGCGTCAAGGGTAGACAAAGCAATGGACGTCTTGCGGACAGACCACTCTGCTGTAAACGGCGTCGAATGGTACGCGCAGACACTGGATGATGCGTTACAGACTGCATGTGCTGTGCTATGGTTCGTGATGTGACTGAGCGATCCGTCACTGCCATGCGCACAATTTGCCTGTCATCACTTGAAGTGGTGCGCTGAGGTGGATGCGATCGAACACGGCGGTCCGTCGTACCCTCCTGCATCCAACGATCACATATCCTCTATACAGTTATTTGGTTTCGTCCAACACGACTACCGATTTCCCTGAAAGATAATCCACAATCTCGGTAGGCCACTATCCTTCCTCTGTCGAACTCGGATACTTGATCAAAAGATGATCGCTGTTTTCGACGAGGCATAATTGATCGTTTTTTTGAAAAAACCACAAGAAAAACACAATTGCCGAACTTGAAATCGTCAAAATCTCCAAGCCTTAAATAGCGCTTTGAAGTGGTGCCACAGGCGCGCGTGATGTGCGTCTGCGCTGAAATTCTAATCATTTGCATATCTCACCTCCGCTAATGCATGTTGTAAATTTCATGTTATTTGCATGTTTCCTTCAGGGTGTTGCATTTACAGTGACCAGCAGTGTACATACATTGATACAATACAAAACAAATAACCATTCAATAATTGTAATACACACGCATGATAGTGCGTAACACTCGTTGGAGTTGGAAGGTATGAAACAGCGGTTGCAGAATAAACAAAAAAATGGGTTAATAGATGGTGTTATTTTGCAGCAATCGGTTAATTTCAAATTGTAACAGTAAAAATGAGTAACCACCAACGTTTAGATACTGGAATGAGGTGGCGAATTGTGGGGAGGCTAGAAGCAGGCCAATCTCGAGCCCAAATTTGTAGAGAGTTCAATTTAACGCCCAGCGTCGTGTGTAACTTATGGAAACAGTTCCAGGATACCGGATCCATCGAGAGAAAGCCTGGGCAATGTCATCCAAGAGCCACGACGGCCAGTGAAGATCGCCATTTGTCGATTATAGCGAGGCGTAACAGGAGTGCTACAGCTTCTCAGCTCTCTCGTGACTTGTATGCAGCAACAGGAACCCGTGTATCAATTGTTACTGTTTCCAAAAGACTTCATGAGAAAGGGTTATTTCAAGAAGACCTGCTGTTTGCGTCCCGCTCACTTTTACGAACAGGAGAATCCGTTTATCATGGTGCAGAGATCATAGAGATTGGAGTATGGATCAATGGGCGACCGTTCTCTTCATTGATGAGTCCCGGTTCAGACTATACACCGATTCTCGTCGAACGTTCATATGGAGAGAACCAGGGACCCGCTACCTACCCTCCAATGTCCGAGAAATCGACCATTATGGCGGAGGAGGTTTAATGGTCTGGGCAGGCATCATGTTGGATGGCCGCACACCTCTCCATGTCTTTGAAAGAGGCACTGTGACTGGTGTGAGGTATGGGGATGAGGTCTTGGAGCCCTATGTTCGCCTTTTCAGGGGTACAGTTGGCCCTGAGTTCATTTTAATAGACGATAACGCGAGGCCACATAGAGCTCTTCTGGTCGACGAATTTCTAGAGAGTGAGGATATTCGCCGGATGGATTGGCCAGCCAGATATCCAGACCTTAACCCTATAGAGAATGTCTGGGATGCTCTTGGGAGGGCAATTGCAACTCGCAACCACCCTCTGAGAACCATCCAGGGAATGAAAACAGCGTTGCTGAACGATTGGGACCAATTGCCACAGGAAATGATAAACTGCCTTATTAAGTATGAAACCTGTATATCTGTAAGAGGGGACCATACCCTCTATTTATCTATCTATTAACCCATTCTTTTTTGTTTCTTCTGCAACCGCTGTTTCATACCTTCCGACTCCAACGAGTGTTACGCACGATCATGCGTGTGTATTACAATTAAGGAATGGTTATTTGTTTTGTATTGTTCCAATGTATGTACATATCAAATTTCATTAAAATCGGTACAGAAGTTCTAGAGATAATCGACCAAGTCTGCAAATTCTCTTAATTTCTTACACCAGTGTATATTGCATTACAAAATTCCTATTTTGTATTCCTTGTAATAAATTTAAATTATTTTATTGCATTTAGCATGTTTTCTTATTTTAAGGTTTTTCAAATTCTTAGCATAGAAACAATCATGATAGATATCAACGATTAATTTTTTCAATTTTTTTTTTCATCTGGAATAACTACGATTTTTTTTTAACATTTAATCACATTTAAGGGTTTGCGTACCACAAGGATATGTATTTCTGGCAACTATTCATCTCTGAAATTGATGATTCTGCATTTTTCTACGCTAGAGCACAAATGAGGAGAATTTTTCTAATTGACTTTTCCAGTTACCATGCGTCGGAGCGTCGAGATTTTTAACATGAATGTAAAAATTAAATTTCGCTTAGAAAATTTTGAATATTCAAACTCTAGAATACGATTTATGTCAAAGCGAAGAGACTATATTTTTCTTGGTGTAAATAATCTATTGATAAAAAATTATAAAATTAATCGCTATTAAATAAATTAGTTTTAAAAATTCGTATTTTAAAATTCTACGTATTCCAAAGGTTGATATCCTTTCTGCTTTATTTAAAATACTTTTATTTTTCGAACTACTTTGCGTGCTTCACGTAAATCTGAATGAAGATATCAGATGAATTTTTCATTCCTCATTTCTATTTTACAATTTTTTGGGGTGGTATTTTTCCTTTAAAACTTAATATAAAGTTAGAAATAAGTTATTCAGGAATTTATTAAAATATGTATTAGGTACACATCTTGCTTTAAAATTACAAATTGAAATATACTTAAAACAAATAATATTTTATGTTTCTACGTTACAAAGGGAATTTTTCTCTATTGTATTGGGAAGCACTGAGGTGGAATAATAATGTTCAACTTGAATTAATCAAATTCGTACTTAATTTCTCTTGAGATCAGTGCTTAAGGTCAATTTTAGTTCTATTTCATTAGCGCGATTTTCAGTTTTAAATGATAGACCATCAAAATTCTAGATTAAAATACAAACTATCTAACACATATCGTTTTTATTAAGTTAAAATCTACTTCATTTAACTTGAAAGAAATTAATGGTGGCTAATAATACTTTATTAGACATTTATTTAATACTAAAAGTTAAAGTTTTTATCAGTTGCAACGTGACACACCACACGGTGTGTTTTCTGGAAAAGGACAACCCACAGTTAGCAGTTGCAGTAAGTCAAAGTAGCACAGTTAGCAGTAAGTCAAAGTAGAAGTAGTTTACATAGGTATAGATTTATACATCAACATTTCCCCTAAATATATACCTGTCATCAAGAGAAAACATGAATACAAATAAACAGTCATAAAAAACATTAAACAAATAAAGGATTTAGTTAGAGTCTTAATGTCAGACATGCCAAGACAGTCTCGAAGTTTCATGTAACGAAACTTTGGCAAGGGTTTTGTGAACAAATCAGCAACTTGTCTTTAACTTTCCCAATATTGAACGTCTAACAGTCCATTCTGATATTTTTATCTAACAAACTTAAAGAGTATCTATGTGTTTTGTTCGACTGTGAACTCAGGTTTTTTTATTAATTGAATAGCACTTTCATTGTCAATTTGTAGCACAGGCCTATCAATTGAGGAACATAAATCTAGCAAAATTATATGTAACCACACACCTTCTTTTGTTGCCTGACTTGCGGCAACAAATTATGCTTCTGTAGTCGACAAAGCAATGAATGTTTGACGTTTACTGGCCCAGGTTATAGCTCCGCCACTGTACTTGAACAACATACCTAAAGTAGACTTTCTACTTACTGGATCACCACCAAAATCAGAATCACTTAAACATTAGTTTGCTGTTTGCACCTGATTTATACTTAATACCCAAACTAGAAGTTCCTCTTAACTATTTCAATACTTTCTTCACTAAGCACCAATGGATTTTTAAGGGTTTATCCAAAACTTGAGATAATACACTTATGGCATATGCTATGTGAGGTCTGGAAACTGTAGCTAAATAAATCAAACTTCCTACTGCTTTTCTATGAGGTGTTTGTTCATCACGTTTTTCTAAGGTTTCTAAAGAGAGCACATTTTTGTCAATAGGAATGCAAACAGGATTTCCTGTAGACATATTAAAATAGTCCAAGACCTTCTTACAATAATTTTCATTATGTATAAAAATAGAGCCATCACTTAAATATTTAATTTGTAAGCCCAAGAAATAATTAGCAGGTTCAGACCTTACAGTGAAGTTTGCTGACAATTTTTCAAAGAACAGTTCTAGAATTGTTTCATATCTTGCAGCAACCAGTCCATCATCAACATAGAGGACTAAAAACAAGGATTTGTCCTTGTTTTAAAATAAGCAAGGATCACTGTTCATCTGGTTTAAGTCACAGCTCTGAAGAAACTTTTTAAACTTTTCGTTCCAACATCGAGTGACTTGTTTCAGCCCATATATGCTTTTCAATAGTTTGCAGACTCGCCCAGTTCCATCATCATATCCTTGAGGCTTCTTCATGTAAATTTCGTCTTGGAGCTCACCTTACAGAAATGCACTTTTGACATCAAACTATGCTAATCTTAAATTTTCACTTGCAGACACACTAATTAAAGTTCTAACAGTGTCCCAGCAAAATACTGGACTAAAAGTTTCTTGAAAATCAGTCCCAAACTTTTGAGAGAAGCCTTTTGCAACAAGCCTGGCTTTGAATCGATCTACTTTGCCCTCAACATCTCGTTTGATTTTAAAGACCCCTCGATTCTCAACTGGTTTTCTGTCTTCTGGCAAGTTTATTTACTCCCATGTGTTGTTTTCAGCTAAGGTTTTTAGCTCTTCTTGCATTGCAATAGTCCAATTATCTTTGTTAGGAGAATTGAGTGCTTCATCAAATGTTGTTGATACTTCTTCTACAAATCTAACATAGTCACTCAATCTAGCAAGTTTTTGAATTTGATATCTATCTCGCAAATTTAATCCACTTCCAACCGGATCAGTATTTTCTGTATCAGAAGCTTCTAGGTTATTACTACCAATAACATTACTTTCTTCATATGTTGTTTCTGTCGAGCATAAAGGAATCTTGTCTACAGGCATTTTCTCACTGATAATTTCATTTCTGAAAACTACATCACGTGATGAAATAGCCTTTCTTTAGGAGTAGGACGTGTGCGATTTAATACACATGCAGCAGTATTGATAGCTTCACCCTACAATATTTCAGGTAATTCTTTAGCATGCAGCATAGATCTTGCAGCTTCGACTAAAATTCTATTTTCTCTCTCTATAGCACCATTCTGCTCTGGGGTATAAGGCATAGATATTCGATGATGTTAACCAGCTTTCTGCACTATGTCGTCGACTTCTAACTGCCAAATTCTTTTCCTCCATCTGTCAAAAATTCTTTTAAAGTATAACAAGCAGTTTTCACTTCAGCTAAAAATCTGGACAACATTATTTTAACTTCAGATTTTTTTTTCATCAAGTAGACAGTTCTGTATTTAGAATAATCACCTTTAAATGTCACAAAATACCGATTACCTCCTAAGGACTTTTCAGGCATTGGCCCACATACATCAGCATGAACTAGGTGGCCAGGATAATTAGGTCTATTCTGACGAGTACCAAAGTTTAATCTGTGTATTTTCCCATACATACATGCATCACAGTATTCTCTACCAAGTTTTACTTCGATATCTTTATGTTTTAAAAACTTTTGAACATGGTGTTTGTTTTGATGATCCATACGCTCATGCCATAATTGAAGACTGTCATTTTCAACTGCCAAACAAGCAGTTTCAGGTCTCAATACACGCATAAGAAGTCTGTATACTGTATTATGTCTAACCCCAAAAGCAACAGTATCACCCCTAATATTTCTGAATTCATGAAGTTTGTTATCAGCATGTTCAGTTAGATTATTATCCAATGCTGCAGCTGATGAAAAAAGATTTTGGTCACTCTCAGGAGCATACCAAACTTTAGTGAGATGACCTGGTTTCCATTTACCATTGACGAGAATCTCAATTTTAATTTCGCCAATTCCAATGGCAAACATTGCTCTACCATTTCCGAGTCGTAAGGGTTTTGGAAAATAAAATTCTTTGAAGGATGAAAACCAGCTAAGCTTTGAAGATGTATGATGTGAATCACCTTAATCAATAAGCCAGTAATCTTTACTGTTATTTTCAGCAACTGTCATAAATGCTTGACCAGGATTTTGCTCAACTATCTCAGCACCTTTTCCTTTTAGTGAATAACAGTTCTTTTTCAAGTGTCCTAGGCGGCCACAAGCATATAATTTAATCTTCTTATTTTTAGAAACCTTCTGAGAATTCACACCATTTTTTCCCGAAAACTTTTTATCAGCAACATTATTTGGCTTTACTATAAATGCTACTCTGTTATTTTCTGTAAAAGGTTTTCCCTTAATTTCTTCCAATTGTTGCTCATGTAGACGCAGTCTTTCAGTTAAGCCTGAAATTGTTCTTTCTTTGGAAGTGACTGATTCCCAAGCATTTTTAAATTCCAAATATTCATTAGGTAATGTATTCAATGTTCTATTCAAAAGCATAGACTGAGGGAGTTTCACGTTTTCATTCTTTAACTCTTCTTGTAGCTCTTGCCAAATTCTTTTCAGTTTAGACACATGAATAGCTATATTTTCCATTGGATCTTTGACATAATTAAATAGCTGGGAATATATTAAATCTAACCTCCTTTCATTCTTTTGCTCATAAACGGAATCTAGAGTATCCCACATTTCTTTACCACTTTTGCAGGTAAGAATATGTTGCTTAGGTTCAGATCTTACACTGGAGCCTATAATGTACCGGGCGATCGCGTCCGCTTCTTCGTAAGCTTTCAATGAAGTTGCATATTGTTTACGCACAGCTTCCGTAGCATCCGCTTCCGGCACTTCGGGTTTCGTCTTCTCACCCAACACTAAGGGCATAGCTTTCTGTACAATAAGTTGTAATTCTACATCATATTTCCAACTAATCCAGTTCCTTTCGCCTTCAATTTTTTTTAATGAAGTTGAACTTAATAAGCCATTCCATAAATCTAACAAATACTTCCACCCATACAAGATGCCTGTGATGAGAAAAAATTAAGACGAAGTTGATGAACAAAAATACTTGCAAGATCGAGGTGCCCTCTGTTAGCTACTAACAAATTTTAATTTGGTTTACGAGTGAGTATTCAAGGCTTCTTGAGTTTCGCTTGATCAGAAAACGCATCCAAATTTGTTTTGCCTACCTACATTGTTTGATTTACGGTAAAAAGCATAGTGTGACATGCAGCTTGTATTTATTTTTCAATGCTTACAAATTTTACTCAGATGATTCGATTCATATGAGAAATGAAAAAGACTACCGACCTAAATTAAGGTGTAAGACCATTGTACGATTTCCACAGAAACTTCTTGTAGAAGAAATTTACTTCAAACTTATTTGCATGAATTGAAAGTGTCAAAATAGGTTACAGGATCTAAGTGGCGAAGCATGGGGATACTCACAAGGCCCATTAACCTTACAGAGCCAAGCTCTATAAGATGAACAATAAAATGGGTGTTTGATATATATATATATATATATATATATATATATATAAACAGGAATTCCTCTGGCAACACTTATGACGATATTCGGAAACAGAAGGGTGAGCATTTACAGCTGGTGGTGGCTCCTTTGGTTAAAAAGTTCTAGTCGGGCTTGAGCACCATTATATCTAGTCAAGCAATCCAGTCGATGAGAGCAATACGTTTAATAACATACACACATTATGGTTATATAACTGGTTAACATATTATAAGAAATACAGAAGTTTGGAAGTTATTTACATATTTTCAAAGAACAGAGAGATTGGATAGTAATGACCTGTTCAATCCATATCCAATATTCTAAATTACAGGCAATTAAACCTTCACACCAGAGCAAAAAAAATTTATTTTGTTTGTCCTCGCGATCATCTAGGGTGGAATATGCCCAGTGACAGCTAGGCACTACACAGAAAGTAGTTATATAAGGGAAAAGGCAATATTAATGTTAGATAATTAAGGGAATGGAATGAATACTGGTGGGGAGATATCATTAAATACATATATACACTGAAGTACCAGAAAAAATGGGATACCTGTCTAATACTATGTAGGTTCCCAACTGGATTGCACAACTGAAGATACACGACGTCAGTTCGAAACGAGTCTCGTTTCCAGTCTTCCGGTGTCTATTGGCGGTGTTCCCTGGACCAGACGAGGCTGAGAGCTCTGTTCCGTGTGCAAAAGCAATGGCACCCGGATAGGACGATGGCTATTAAAGCTAGAATCATCCAGAAAAAGCTTTACAGTCCTCAGGCTAATGTTACTAGAGGCCCCAGCATTAAATTGCATAGTTCTTTGCAGTAATCTTGTACTCCTGGCGCTTAAAATTATTCTCGACAGTGAACTCGGCTCACGATAATAGAGAGTCTTTCGACAGCCACAATATTGCTGTAGGTTCAATGTTTCACCGGAATTGTAATATTCGAAAAACAACCTTGAAATGATCGAACTTGAAAAATCAAAACTTTGCCTGTATCTCCGAAATGTCATACCCTTTTCACGAACACCATCTGTCATACCTTGTTGAAATTAGATTAAAACATGATCACAAAGTGAATTTTTCTCCAATGTAATGGGAAGCAATAGGGTGGGATAATAATGCTTAACTTGTGTTAACCTTTTCCTTACGGGTTGGATAGCATGTATCCCAAGAATGAATACACACACACACACACACACACATATATATATATATATATGTGTGTGTGTGTGTGTGTATGTGTGTGTGTGTGTGTGTGTGTGTGTGTATGTGTGTGTGTGTGTGATAATATTATTAACAACCTATAATCGCCCATTCTGAACTTTCTCTCTGTTCTGGTAACCCCTTTTTCGAATCCTTGACGAAAACGCCTCGCCTTTCCACATACTAACTTCCTCCGCCAATTCTGACAATCTCTCTCAGCTAATTCTATTTTGGCACTTTTGCGGGAGACGTTCGATTGACTCCAACTGATTAAGATGTGTTAATCTTTAAGTCAAATAAACTTCAATTATTCGATATGATTTGGAATCTTTTTGTTACGGTCTCGATTGCAGTATTTTCACGAGATGTCCATTCCGGACATCTCATACATATATATATATATATGCATACGGGAGATGTCCAACTTATAACCAGAATTTTTTCTTTATAAAGAAAAACAGAACAATCACGCTGCAAATTTAATTTTTATTCCTCGGCATACGACATTTAGTCTCCAATGGACAGAGACGGAGTAGGCGCAAATGGTTTGTTCACGTCGCATCCGGAGAGTTACGTAGCGTCAGAGTTAAAACGTTTACCCAATGACAGAGCTCAATTCACTTATCCCGTGCTCCGTCAAACAAATCACAAGTCATATCACCAATCTTAGGGCCAACTTAAGAACGCAACGCAACGATCCGGTTTCAGTGGGGACAGGCCCGCAATCCCCTTCTTTCAAGTTATTTTTTTTTACCATTTTTCCTCTGTCTTCCTAATTCCCTTTTCAAACACAATTGCACAGCTTTGATGAGGCAACCACAAAAGAGTAGGCGCTTGTTACACCTTCTCTTCCGTGTGTTTTGAAAATTCTGCACCAATCGTAAAATTGAGTCTTGGATTAACGCGTTTCCCCAAACTCTGCAGACAATTTCACCAAAATTTCAGAGAGCTTTTACTAATTTTCCTTCATGATTACTCTTTACACACCATAATTTGAAACGTCCATGGTTGACATTTAGTAATTTTAATAAAAATTGAATCACTGGTGACCTGATTGCTTCAACATGTCATCAAAGGATCACACTCTAATGAAAATAAGATTCGGTAGTCCTAAAGCAAATACGATTTAAGTAAAATTAAAATTCCGGTTATAAGTCGAATATCCGTCGTATATAAACCATTTGAGTAGCAGTATAACAATCTAATTAACTTAAAAGTCTGCCATTGTTATTTAATAGGAAATGAGCCTTTTCTTACCTGTTATCTTGCCGAACTAAACAGGTAAATAGTATGGTTTTGTAAAATAAGCATCCTTTGAAAGCATCACACTAAAATCCGAATCTATCTTTTATCTTTATATGTTATTGTACACATGAAAAGAGTCCATAGTTTTACACAGATATAGATGTGTTATGTAATTTTGGGGATTGTGTGAAAGAATAACATACTCCACTCTGAAATCCCTAAAACTGAAAAATATACAGTTTTTAGTTATTTTTTTTAATATCGCGATTTCACTTAATAGATGGAACTGAATTACATCATACATGTTTCTATACCAATTTATTTATTAATCTTTAAAAATATCAGATATTTTACAGGGAAGAATATTTCAAGCCCAAACATAAGGAAAAGAGAAATAATTTCTCTATACGCAAAAGTTCCCGGTAAAAGAAAGAGTTCCGCTTAACTTCCCGGCGACAATACACATTTCATAGAGTAGCAATAAAACGCAATATAAAGGGATAGAGAATATCTGAAAGAATCATTAATCGATACTATCATGACAATGAATTATTCAGTCGCTCGCAAAAGAAGACTTATCTGAGTTCATATTTACACATATGGGTTCAAGTGAGCAAATTTACTTCGTAAGGCAGATGTGAATTACTCTTTTCTTATAAATTTGTAGTTCACTTTTAGTAAAATGCAAAATATACAAATTCAGCCAAGCGTTTACTACTTTATACTCAACATAGAGTAATACTGCACAGTTATTTCATCAGTTTTATACTTTTACAAAACTTCTTTATGCTATTTCATGTTTTCACAAAAGTTCAAGATTGTTTTTGATAGGTTTTTGTCTGCCTATGTGCTTAGCAGCAACTTTCTACTTAAAAAGAAGTGTAGTAAAAAGAACTTTATATTTCTGGGAAAAACTTCTTTTAAATGTCGCTTCTACACCTGTCTCCAATCTCAAATGATTCTTGCGTATAATTCCACATATACCACATGGCGTTTTCAAAGAGTTGAAAAAGTCAATCATCGCTAAATAAAATTTTGTAATAAGGGAGTAAGGGAGTAAGGTATATATATATATATATATATATATATATATATATATATATATATATAATATATATATATATATATATATATATATATATATATATATATATATATATATATATATATGTGTGTGTAATATAATCAATACATCTCGTTCTTAAAATGCAACCTGAAAAGGAAAACTAGCTCAAATTTACATGACTGGAGCTAGACTCAGCCTGAAAGGAATTAAAATTTTGAAGCAGTCGGGTCGAATCGTTTTATTAGGAGCGATAGTAACATACGTCCTTTCATTTCAGATGCTCGGAGCGAAGTGCAATATCACCTTTCAACCTTACGCGCTAGAAGCGAGGTACATGTGGCTGTTGTTTTGAAATGTCAGCGGAATTTTGGGGCTGGCGATGCGAACCCACGCTTTTATCGAGACGTATACACGTGTAGAAATGCAACGTTTGCTGTTTTATGGGAAGTTCTGTTGCTATGGGTTTTTAAAGCGCTAAAGTAATGTTACTGGGGATTGGATTTAGGAAAGGGAATTTAACTGATAGAATGGAGGGCCTAATATTTAATTTATTACATATATATATATATATATATGACAAGCTGCGTGTTTGCTCCTGTGTGGATTCGATATTATGCAGTCAATTCGTACTTTAAGTAATTGGGCAAGTGGCGAGGCAATGACTCAATCAACAGTCCATGATCTCTTAAATCTTCTTTATTGCGTTCCTTAATCGAACAAAGCTCCAGGTCAATCCTTTTCGCGTAGCCATTTTGTCAATTCCTAAGCACTCCTGCCGCGAGCTTCCGCTCTCAACGAGATTTTCCTCCAATCTGGCGCGAAAAACTCAATTCCCTCCGAGCGCCTGCTATACGCGCATGTGCAGACTTCAAACTTTTGGTCATCTGAACTTTTGGTCATATTGCTGAACTTGTAATTTTGACTTCGCACCCAACCTTTACATTTCTAAAAATAAATCTTCTAGCCTTGAATTATTCGCTTTGCGCTCAAGTCGTCTCTAAAAGATGATTTTCCCCACATAAAAATACGCGCGCTTTGTAAATGAAATATTAGATTCTTATTATTTTAAGTCCCCTTTCCCCGTACTTCTCAACTATATTTTGACAGTTGAGTTATGTTTTGTCATATATATATATATATATATATATATATATATATATATATATATATATATATATATATATATATATATATATATATATATATATATATATATATATATATATATATATATATGTATAGAGAGAGAGAGAGCGAGAGACGTCATATAGTAGACGATATTCTCGTATGTTTTAATAATAATATTACATAAATGGATATTGATTTTTACCCAGAAAGTTTAAAACTAATAGAATCAGAGCGTGACAACACAGGAGGACTTACATTCCTTGATCTAACTCTATCTATTGATGCAAAATAAAGCATTTCTTACAAATTGCAATATAAACGTGTTAACTATTCCTTAAAAACTGTACGTATAATGTCCAAGAATAGTGACGTCCACAAGAACATCAAACGCAACGTCATTATAAATTACTTGGTAAAATGTTCTAGATTACACTCTAATCAAGCAGAAATGGACTTGAAAATAAATAAATTCTTGCAAGATGTTAGTGATAAGGGTTTCCCCTTTTATTTTTTAAAATCTATTTTAACCCGGTTTTTTGACCTGGCTGACTGCAACCATACAAGTCGATTCTCCATATGGCTGAGTGGGTGTGATGTGAATTGCGCTAAAGGCGGTGATGCGGATGGGGGTTTAGTTGGTGTCTTGGTGTTGTGATGATAGTTTGTTGATATATGTTTGAGTTTAAAATCTTGTTAATTTTCTGTTCTTTTGTCCAGTTTATATTTATTTTATATATATATAAGGTTTTAGTTTTGTAGCAGACCTCCGGAGTGTTGCCTTGGCATAAAACAGTGTTTAACCGGAGTGGAGGGTCACAACTCCTCCCTGTCATCAACTACAAGACTTCCATATCAGTTAAGTTTTACCTTCCAATTTTCTTAAATCTGTGTAGTTATGGTCTTGTCCTTTTGCTTCTTTTGTATAGTCTTTTATATCGATTATTTAGTAACTAGTTTGTTAGCAGCAAGGCGCTATAAATTACGATTACTGCACTTTAAGCGTTTCTAAAGTTCCACTTTGAAATGGCCATAAAAGGAAAACTACTGGACCAAATGTTATCAAACTTGGTAAATAGTTTAATGGAACTCATGGAAATTTCTTTTCCGCAAAAAAGAAAAAGAGTTCAAAAACTCACAACCAGGGGGGAAATGGCTCTGTATGCAATATTGTAAAACGAAATAAGGGTCGTAATCTAACTTAACCTTTTGTTACACGCGTTTAACATTTTGTATGACCTTAAGAAACATTGACCTAAAGAAAATTACCATTTGAAGTGTGTGCATTCCCGAAATTATTTTCTTACAGATCGCTAATTTGTGAATTTTGAAGCCTGAATTCGTCCTTAAGCCATGAAGATATCGGTTTAAAACGTTTTTAATCGTTTCTAAAACGAAACTGTTTGTGGGGTTATGCAAACCCGCAATGGCTTGTAATTGGCTTATAGCAGGAAGAAGCAAATGATTTATGCAGATGCGTTATAAACGTCATTTGATTTTCCAGATAAAAGTAAACCTGTTTGTCAGAGTTCTGATTGTTACGAATCGATAATGTCTCTAACCATGCAAGACCATGCTTTTTTCGTTAAATGTTATTATGAATGCGATAGCAATGAATGGTGTGCTTTGCAAAGGTATCGTTCAGTAAGAGGAATACGCCGAGGGCCAATGACACCGCAGGGTTTGGGGAAAATGATGGCAAAGTTTGAATCCACGGGTTTGGTATCTGTTGCACCTGGGAGGGGAAGGAATCCTTTTTCTGTGGAAACCGAGGGGGCTGTTCCATTAGCAGTGGAGGAAGCAACAATGGAAAACACACTAGGTACGTGCAGCGTACGTGCTGTTGCACGTCGAATGGACGTACTATGGAGTACGTTGTACAAAATTGTCCGTGAAGTGCTGCAGTTCTACCCATACAAAAGCAAACATGTTCAATAACTTAAACGTAATGATCCTGCTGCAAGAGAATCTTTCGCTTTGGAATTTCTTGCATGGATGGAAATGGACGTACATTGGCCATGGAACATTTCATGGACAGATGAGGCCCATTTTTACTTAAATGGCGATGTCAACACCAATAACTGTAGGATTTGGGCCAAACAAACCGCTCGTGTTATCTATCCAATTCCATTGCATTCTCCTAAAGTCACCATTTGGTGTGGTATGACAGCTAGTTTCATAATTGGACCATTTTTCTTTGAAGAGCAGTCGACATCTGGACCTGTTGCATGCACTGTGACTGCAGCTCGTTTAGAGTCAATGTTAAGTTGTTTCGTGATACCTGAACTCCAGTAACGTGGCGTTTTTGACACCACGATTTTTATGCAGGACAGGGCCTCACCGTACATTGGTACATATGTCACACTGTTACTTAAGAAACATTTCACGAATGAACGGATTATAGGCCGAAATTTTCCCACCAAATGGCCAGCCCAGTCACCAGACCTCAACCCCTGTGACTTCTAGCTATGAGGTTGTCTCAAAAGCACTGTTTATGGTGATAATCTAAAGAATTTGGCGGAAGGTTTGTTTTGGTGATAATCTAAAGAATTCAGAACAACCACAGTAAGCGCTATATATGCAGTTACCACAGCGCCCTCACTTTCGCATACATGATGCGCAGCGCTACACAATTTGCTTAGGCTTTGCTATCCCTAATTCAGTGGCACTTCAGTGTATATATATATATATATATATATATATATATATATATATATATATATAAAGGGTAAAACTCACTTTTTACTGCCCTTTTGCTGTTACGTGTCTGTCACTGAATAAAAACGGAAATTTTTTGAAGAGATTGAAAAAAATCCTACCTCAGTTTATGAGGGGGAAGCTAATGAGAATTTCAGTAATATTTTTATAACACTGATCGACGTTTTTTGTTGCTAGGAACTAATTAATTGGTTGATTTTCTTTCCTAAGAGATTTAATATACGGCAGCATGAAAGATTAAAATGAAAAGCTTATTTAAATTTGCCCTAAGTATAGCTGTTTATGCTAAAAGTACATCTATGGATGTAGAAAAGGCATTTACTTGGATTTTTAAACAGAATGACAGGAACTAGCATTCTTTCAAGACTAATTAATTGAGGGGTTTGCTTAATAATAGTTAATCTTTTTAAATTTTAAAAACTAATTTAACTTCATATTTGGTCTTGATACTTCGTTGAACGAAACATATTGTATAAATATGGTAAAATATATTTGAAAGAAAACATGTTGCTAATAGTTTCATATTCTTCAACAAAAGTAATTTTCCAACTGTTTATAAAATATACTAGGAACTTATTTGATTTAACATTAATGGCCAAACTGATATTTAAAAAATTGCTCTTTTACTTTGTTATTTGTCCTAGTTTCACTTCTAGATATCCGAAATCATCAGAGATCTATCCTGCAGTTTCAACACCTGTTTTCTTACACTCAAAATATCGTTAACTCATATATTTTGGACTCTTTTTTAACCCAGTTTAAAATACTATATTACTTCATGGGGACTCTAAAAATAACATTGTAAATCCATTAGATAAATATTATTTGTTCTTTAAAGAGATGCTAGTGAAACATCTAAAGGTAATTTTGTTTTTTTTCTTCACTTTGCTGCAGAAGAAATAAATATGTTTAACATTTATTTTCTTTATTATATCTTTATTTTTCAGTGCGGGCAAGTATTCACTTCAAGATATTTACTCATATATTATGATTTCTGTTGATTCCATTATTTTTGAGAGCACCCTACAGATGAACAAAATTTTAAGGAGAGGAAGTAATTTAGTATAAAAAATAGCATTTGTTTAATTTATTGGCATTTGTTAAGGATTTTTTTCTCAACTCTGTTATTCAAACATCACGTTACATACAACTAAAAAAAAGTTTAACTAAAATTTGAAGCATGTTAAAATTTAACTTACATCCGTTAAATTCATATTTCGGCTAGAATATTCTTTTCATTATTAGACATAGAAAAGGTTTTTTAGTTAATTTATCTACAGTATTTATAAATGTTTTATTTTTTTAAACTTAAAGCAGAAAAAAATTGCTTTTTAAAGCTTAATTTTGCTTTGAAAAGAATATTTTCTAAAAAGTTTCTCTCAGAATTTAAAATCCAGATGATAAGTTTTAAAATTTATAATAGTAAAACTGTATTTATAATTTCATTCAAATACTGTGCAAGGAATTTCAGATAAATCCTCTAAAAATTAACAAATCATATATTTTCAATACAGCGGGGGCCATTGACAACATCCTCTGCCACAATACACATTAAAGGCATAGATATGGACAGGCTATAGATTGGCTATAGATTGGCCATAGATATAGACTAGTAACACATCTTTCAGTGTTTTACAATTATAAATTAAAATTATACTCCAACAAATAATATTTAATGCTTCTACGTTACAAAGTGAATTTTTCTCCAATGCATTGGTATGCACTAGTGTGGAATAATAATGTTTAACTTGTATTAATCAAATTCCTACTTAATATATCTAAAGGACAATACTTGTGGACAATTTTCAGTTCGATTTTATTGGAGCGACTTTCAGTTTTAAAGGATAGACCCTCTCTATTTTAGATTAAAATACAAACTATGTAACACATATTGTTCTTATTAAGTCAAAATCTACTTCATTCAATGAGATAATAATGAAAGACAAATTCAAGTTCCTGGAAAAGTCGAAAGTAGCATTTACTCCTTAATGGCAAGATAAACAAATATCTTAGCAACACACATGTACATTTTAAAATTTACTAGTTTTAAAATAATATACATTTTATTTGTTGTGAGTAGCAATGTAATCACATCAACAATTTTAGACAGCAGTATATAAATAGCATATATTATTAGCATGGCATATATTATTTATATTGCATTTTTACACTATCCTCAGAAATGTAAGTATTTCTCAGTATTTGTCTACTTGTCCTTTTTTATGCCCTCACTGCAACTTATTTCAAGTTCTTAACTTTGGGTAGAACTCAAGTAATCAGAAAATTTTCCGAAAACTGACACCAAACTTTATACATGCATTGCAAATGCAATAGGAAGATTTATTCATATTCTAGTTTTCTTACCCGTTTTGTGGAAAATCCGCTTCGGAGAGTAAATCTGAGTGTGACGTAGATGCATCCAAACGTGAATATAGTCAAGTTTTTTAAGATAGTTCAGATCGAATTGCGCATAATTATCGTGTTTAGTTGTGCATCTAAAATACGAAGCAAATTTATTTCGCAATTTTTTTTCTTTACAAAAGTTAAAAGTTTCCTGGAAAGTTCCTAATATTTTACATATTAGTTATTCAAATATTTCCAAAACTTAACTTGTTTCGGTGAAAACTGGAAGTATTTCAAACTTAGTAAAGTTAACATCAATACTAGCAGCTGTAGATGTATGTATTTCATCATTATTGCTTGAACTTGTTTTTGGTTTTGGCTGTGTATACATTTTGCAGAAAATTAACACAGTTTGGAAAAGTTAAGTAGTTTTATAGAGTACTCATTTTTATAATTCTGATGGAAATGAATGGGGAGGGTAAATAATTATTTATAACTTTATTTATAACCAGAAAATACGAAGTGTTAAGTATGCTGTTCAATGTTATATACTTCTATGTTGAAATTTATCAAGAGAATTGATTAGAACAAACGTGGCAACTTGTGAGCAGTTTTCATTCTTGAAAGGGGATGTTTTCGAAGCAAAGTGTTAATTTAAAATAACGCTTTCGGGTTCAATCAGCCTTGTAATACATTTTTAATAAAATCAATAATTTTTTTTTATAAATTTATAGTAAAATTTCCAACTGATTTTTGATTACCGTAACTAAACGCATAAAATAATGACTTGCTTAAACATTCACTATGAGGTTCGTAAGTGCTAAACTTATAAAACATAGATATAGTTGTAAATATGGTAATGAATATCATTAACAAAAGTAAGGAATGTAGGAAATCTATTAAAAACTTATAGAAACATAAAGTTTTGTATTAGATTTTCCCACACAAGGAATTTAATACCTTGTGTGTGAAAATCTGTTGTTCTTATATATTATTTTAAGACTTTTACTTAAAATAAAATATAAGAACAATAGGCCACCAGTGGAAAAGTGATGCTTGGAACATTTATTTGAAAGAGGAATGGCATTTTTAGGAGACTGATGTGGTCAAATGCTATCATTTGACAGCCAATTCCTCCAACTTTAATAGAAAGCAAAGGATGACCTTTTACTTTCTATTAAAGTTATAAATAATGTGTGACCACAGTTACAATTTTGTTAAAGAAACACTGGCATTACCTTGAAATATGATATAGAATCTAATTTTAATAACATAAAGTTAAATTTTGCTTTTTTACGGACGTTAATAATTTGCTGTGAATTTGCTATTTTAGGAAATACAATATTTTTTTTACAAAAAGGTTTGAAACATTATAAAATCTATAAAATTCTTTTGTTAATTCATATTTGATGCTTATGTTATTTAAGAAACAAATAAATTTCAATTTCCAAATGAAAACAGGGCTACATTGCCTAAAATGGCGGTACGTATCACGGAATACATAAAAATATATAAACATATAACACTTTTTCCCTAATGTTTGATACGAATTTCTCAGTTCTCAATATATTGGCAATTATAATTAATGCACCCAATTAAAATTTGCGACAAATTAATACGGTCTGCCACCATAGATGACAAGCACATCATATATCTATCAAAAGGTAAATATCGTGTTTTATAAGATAAATCATTCATTACCATTTAGTCCTTATGGATATATGTTCAATGGTCTTTAGATTCAAGTGTAACATCTCAAATGCTATCTGTAATTTTTCAATGTAAAAATAAGTTGTATTTGAGTTCAGTGCAAATGTTTCATGAAAGTAGTTTTAGAAATATATGGTCCAGTTACACATGCATCTGAATTTCTACAACCTAAAATCAACATTTTTGTTTTTAACTTCACTTTTATGGAAAAAAAATACATCACCATTGAGCAGAAATATAAAAATTACTTAATAGTCTAAAACAGTCAAATGCATGAATTTTTGTTCTTCAACAGGGCTGTCCTTGTGAATTCGAAAATTCGTAAGAAACATATATATCTCTGCAAAAATGTGCATCAAATTAAATATGTTTCATGCTCAAACAAATCCAACTTCACTACTCTGTCGTCAAATTTAGGTTTCGATAAGGGTGTTAAAAATATTGACGGCTTTATTGTTTTGTTCTATCTATGTTAGGAGAAAGGTGCAAATATATGCACGTCATTCCAAGTAGGCAGGCTGGAGCTGATAATCATACCTCGGAGAGTTATGGGAAATTATGAGGTCAGTGTAAGATTTAATGACACGGGTGTAGAGAAACTGTGTCACAAAGACCAATCATAAAACACACGGGTTAAAAATTACAACATCAACTATAACCTAGTTCTAATCCTTCCTCATCAACAATCAGTACCTTGAATGATCTTGTATACTGATAAATCTTATATATTGATAATTTTCGTGCAGTAATATTTCAAAGTTATTTTTCTGTAGTAATAAGTTCCGATAAAGCAACTTTCTCAAATAAAAACTGTAAAATTCTGAAGACTTTTACTTATTACAACCTCATCAATACACTTTTACGAAATGCATACTCATGAATACATTATTTCTTACTCATCCTCATCAAAACTTCTTCATTAACGTGTCTTACATATGGTTGCCAATTTTTTCAGTGACGATTCCGGGACAAATAGCTCAAAACAAATAGCTCCAATAGCATCATCATCATTATCAGTCAGCCATTACCTAGTTTTCTGAGAAAACTTTTTATGTATGAAAAAATTAAAATACAGTTTTTTTAAATTTATTTTTTTATATTTTTTATTTTAACTATTATAGAATCTTAATTATATATATACATATATATATATATATATATATATATATATATATATATATATATATATATATATATATATATGTATATATATATATATATATATATATATATATATATATATATATATATATATATATATATATGTAATAGCGCGGGCGCGGGCCGACGAAGGAAGGGCTGAGTGGTATAATTTGGAGTAATGGTTCATTATGTCCTCCGGCCGTGCATCACATATGTTTAATTTTCTTTCCCGCTTTTCATCTCACCCTCGGACACATAGAACACCACAACGTTAATTTAACTACATCTTTTATTTTTAAGATACACAATACAACTTCTCGGGGCAACTTACAAATGAAAAAAGCGCACAGGTTTTCTGTTCAGGCGGTTTATATAAACTTTGTCATGTGATCATGATAGCGATTAGGGATTTGCTGTTGTCGGTAAGTCACATGTGGTTTTATGTAATCTGCGCAGAGCCTATCTAAAATGTTGGGGGAAGCTGCGCATGTTTGAAAAAGGAAGCCATTTAATATTTTCTCTCGAGGTTATTAGAACTTAGAATCAAAAGCGAAATTTAGCTCGTACGCCCAAGGGAATTTAGAATAATGTTAGATTTTAAAATGGTATGGGGTTTTTAATGTTATAGAATATCCCCCCCGTCCGAGAAGAGGCTGACCAACAATGCCTGCATTGGAGGACAGACTCACCCGACCATGTGAGGAAAATGGGCGTCGACCACAAATTTGGAAAAGTTTGAAAAGGAACATATGATTTAAGTTAATTTAGTATGATAATCACATGGCAAGACATTGCACATTTCAATATTGAATACACAAAAATACACTAATGAGTTACTAATTTATGAACACAATAAAAACAAAAAACAAATTATAGTAATTAATGATCAACTATAGAAAATTGTAAATTATGTAAATTTCTTATATTGTTGCTGTGAAAAAAAAATTAAATTTTAAAAATGTATCTATCATCAACTGAAAACAATGTTGAGCAGGGCTGCTGTCCCCACACAACACAATCTCAGAAAAAAAAATTAACATAACCAAAAATTTGTAAACTACCAAAAATTTTCACTGGAAACATACATTTAATACAATATCTACCATCATCTCGATTTGAATAATACAGAATAACAAAACATAGTAATAAAAATATCAAAAACAAACAAAAATTAAGTAAATGAAGTTGACTTTGATAACAGGATGAAAAATTCAAAAATTCTTCCTCAACGTTCACTACTATGGAGTGAGTCCAAAAGAAATTTTTTTATTTACTTATCTTGTAATGACTTATCTGTGCAACATTTTTAGTCCTTTCACAGTCATTAGTATGTTGAGGAAAATACACCAATTAAAAAAAATCACAGTCTTTTTAGTGCTGTGTTATTTCTGCTTCACAAACGTAGAATACATAAACATCACATTATCTCGACTTGTTTACATATAAAGAAAATTAGTTCTTTAGTTACATAATAAAAATCACAGTTTATAATAAAAATCACACTTTCAATAAAAATCACAAGTTTTAATAACATCACACTTCTAATATATAGATCATATATAAAATTACAGAACATATACATTGTTAATCAAATAACTCAATCTTGTACGAGTTCTCAGTATATTTATCGCTTTCTATTATATCTAGTTTTCATATCTTTATTTATCTCACTATTTTTTCTTAATATCCATTATCTCCTTTATTTCAATATTACTTATTATCAAAAAAAAAATCTCTTTTCAATATCATTTTTATTTCTTATTATTCTCATTTCATCATTTCCTGTATTCGTTTTATTTCGACAATATTTATTCATTCCAAAATTCTATTCAATATTCTTTAATTATACTTATTCATATTTATTCTAACTTTATTTATTTATTCTCAATACTTTTCACTTTATTTTCAAATTATTTATTTATTATTCATTTTTGTATATTTATTATAAGTTTACGTGGATCCATTTCCTTGTTTTGAAGGTACCTTGTTGTATGTGTGTTCCCCAAACTCTTAGTTTCAAATTTTTTAATTCTACGTCTAAGCAGTGAGGGTTGTGTTTATGTTTGTGTAACAAGTGGGTTTCTTTCTCCCTATTGTTCTCTACTAATAAGGAGGAAGAGTCTTTTAGCCGTACAGTGGACTAACCGTGAATCTCCGAACAGGATATGACTGCATTGATAAACAGCATCTTGCATAGTACAAAGATGGAGAAAAAGGAAAAGGTGCAGTTGTCATACCTGTGGGAGTATAATATATAGAAATGGGAGGACAAAATGAGTGGCCATCCCAGCCCTGTTTTAGTCATTACTCAAGCATATGATCTTCAGCACTTTAAGTGACTGAGTTGATGAATTAAAAACAAATAGTAAAAAAAATTAAAAAAGATCTTAAACAGTTGGGACGGCATCCAACGCGCTTGTAGAGGTGGTGATAGAAAAGTGTATTCAAGAAATAGAAAATTTACTGAAAGGTTAAAGAAGTAGAGTTGTCATAGTCGGTGTTTAAATTGAGATCCAAAAAAAAATTCACATATAATAGTATTCTTAAGAAGAAAGTTTAAGTTAGACAGTTTTTTTTTTATATATCTTTAGTAGGACAACACATAATTAATTATATCAATTAAAAAAAAATATAATGATGTTAAGCATCACATAGAAAAGAAAGAAAAATGGATCTAATGTTTGTCATTATTCGTGGTGTAGTTTTAAGTTCTCTGGTGCATTATAATATCTTAATCTGCAAGCATGGACAATTTCAGAATCTCGTTTAGTGTGAAAGTTTGGCTTATCAATTTTATATTCAATAGAATTCAAAATACACAACATATGATAGTATTAAATACACACTAATAAAATATTTCTAATACTAATAGTAATAATAATACCTCAATATTCTCTATCAATTGCCATAATTTAATGCTAACGTCCAAATTTCAATTTCGAAACTATTATTCTATCAATTGACACAAATAATCAAAATTCTTTTACCAATACCCATCTCAGTTTTATTAAGTTAATCATGAAATCGAAAAACCAAAATTAATTTTTCTTTTCTTATATCACATTTCGGTATGAATCCTCGCTGTAAAGTTCCCAAATATTCATCATTTGTATTTAATATCTTAAAACATATCTCTTATTATAATATTCTCTTTTCTATTTATTTATTTTTCTTCATTATTTCTATTTCGAGAATTTTCTGGGGCGGATGAACCAAATATAACATACAATGGTTTTTTCAATTATCCAATTGTGGTTTTTTGTCACCCTAAGTCATGTTATAAAGACGTTCCGTTTATATGAAAACCGTAAAATCTATAGGTTAAATGAATCAAAACAAGTTTGGCTCTTTTCATGATCGTGTTTACAAAACTAATGCTGAGCATTCAAATTTATTGCGGAGGCGACCTTCGAAATGTAATACAACGGCGCTCGAAAACGAAAATGATTTGTTATTTTTCTTTTTCTCCGCGACGATTCAGAACTGCGTGCAAAATTAGATACTCATAACATTACTTTACTCATTTAATATTTCAGTTTAACGTAACCAAGGATCATTAATTATCTTAAAACACTAAAATATTCATTATCAGAAAAAGAACATGGAAATATTATAAAATTACACTAAAAACACACACTTATAATAAATTTATCACATATAAGTCTCAAAAATTTCTTTAAATTCAAATATCTTATAATATGAAAAAATATACTCTTAAAATTCTATCAAAATGCAAATCAAAATGAAACATTTTAAAATCAAAAACAAAATACACGTTTTTAAACCAATGATTCTTACTTTCGTTTTACTTTTTATCGATTTATTTTTTATCATAGGTACTTAATTAAATCAATAATTTGAAATTACTTTCACCGAAATACATTTATAATAAATTTTTATCAGTATCTATTAATATTAAAATTTTTCACCCTTAACAATAATTCGTAAACTTTAGCTTACCAATTGAAGTGGTTATTCACATTCTTTACCATTATCCTTATTAATTTTCACCATTACATATCTTTATAATTTTAACATTTGCAGCTCGGTTCTGAATTTATCTTGGTGAAGTTCTTAGCTTAGCTAGTCCCAAGGTGACAGTTTTTATTTCGAAATAGTCCTAGAGCTCAGTATCCCAATTGGAGATGACACTCTCTCATAAAATTGAATTTCCAGTCAATTAAATTCAAAACTTCGCACGTTGTATCCAACAGATTATTCCTGAAGTTCTTGGGAACAGGACAATTTCCTAATTTCGATCTCATGATCGTTTGATTTATCACACACAAGTCTTTGATATTTTTAGAGTACTTCCTCCTGTAGTGCACGGGGTGTTGAGTTAATAATATTTCTTCCACTGCACACAGCATATGTTTTCGCAGAATTTCTCGGGATAATTTTATCCCCAGGTCAACGATTAGTGAAAATCGACGTTTCACATAATCTGAAAATATTTTTTCACGAAATCTCTGCCACGAAACTCCGGAAGTTCACACATGATTCGACGACTGAAAAATATTCATATTGCAGCAAACAAAAATAACACTGTTGATCGACAACTCGTCGTTGAAAATCATTAATAGCAGGTAATCCACACTCCGAAGTCAGCGACATCATCTTGGCTTAATGTAATCCAAAACTGACACTCTCTTTGACATAAAATTTTCTTTTTCAGATTCAATGAAAGTTCACTTCGTGGGAATCCACGGGATTTTCCCGCGACACACTCAGCACAATATTTTTTTCGCAGCACATTTGAAAGTCGAGGAATTTTAGTTTCTGTTGGAATCGACACGGAGGCCTAAAAATTACTGCCTGTATCCGAGGGGAGGTAATCCAGACGACTTCTGTAATAGCACGGGCGCGGGCCGACGAAGGAAGAGCTGAGTGGTATAATTTGGAGTAAGGTTCATTATGTCGTCCGGCCGTGCATCACATATGTTTAATTTTCTTTCCCGCTTTTCATCTCACCCTCGGACACATAGAACACCACAACGTTAATTTAACTACATCTTTTATTTTTAAGATACACAATACAACTTCTCGGGGCAACTTACAAATGAAAAAAGCGCACAGGTTTTTGTTCAGGCGGTTTATATAAACTTTGTCATGTGATCATGATAGCGATTAGGGATTTGCTGTTGTCGGTAAGTCACATGTGGTTTTATGTAATCTGCGCAGAGCCTATCTAAAATGTTGGAGGACGCCGCGCATGTTTGAAAAAGGAAGCCATTTAATATTTTCTCTCGAGGTTATTAGAACTTAGAATCAAAAGCGAAATTTAGCTCGTACGCCGAAGGGAATTTAGAATAATGTTAGATTTTAAAATGGTATGGGGTTTTTAATGTTATATATATATATATATATATATATATATATATATATATATATATATATATATATATATATATATATATATATATATATATATATATATATATACACACTCACTTCCAAAAGTTAAGCACGGAGCGGTAAAATGCGAAAAAATGGACAAGTACTGCTTTGATTGACATGAACTGCTGCAAGTAAGTGGCTCTATGTTTATTCATGAAACAAAACAAAGAATTACATAAAGAGATTAAAAAAATATTGAATTTTCATAAATTATAAGATGACGTCATATTTGCGTCATTAACAAAATGATGTTTAAATGCAAAACAAACAACAAAAACCGACATTTATAGGGTATGTTAGCACCCCTCACCTTCATACAAAGTATACAGCGTGTGATCATGCTTGTTACGAGGTGATCAACCACCGTAGAGTCCAGTAATCGTCATTCCTCTTGTAGGGCAGTTTCTAATTATCCGAGAGTGGCTGGAGGTGGCAAACGTCTACATACTTCAAGGCCGAAGGCATCCCAAAGATTTTTAACTGGATTAGGGTCTGGCGAGTAAGCCGACCACTCCATACGTGGAATCCCCTCCCTCTCCAGAAAGTCGTCAACGATGACAGCTCTATGCGAACGGGCATTATCGTCCATTAAAACGAAAGAGACCAACAGCTGCAGCGTACAGTTTCACAGTGGGGTCTAAGACTTCATCTCGATACCGTCCAGCCGTCACAGAACCTCGCCTGTAGATGTGCAGGTCGGTGCGATATCCCAACGAAATCCCTGCCCAGACCATGATGCTTCCACCGCGGATTGCGTTATGTTCGGTGATGTTCTAAGGCCGATTGCACGTGTCTTGTTCCCTCCAGACCCTTACACGCTTATCATCGGGTTGTAGGGCAAATCTGGACTCATCTGTGAACATAACGTTGCCCCAATCAGCCCCAATCAGACAGTCCAATTCACATGCTGGCGGCACCACTTTAATCGTGTCCCTCTAGATTGGACGGATAAAGGAACACAAACTTGTGGTACCCTGGCGTACAGACCATTCAAGTGTAGCCTTCGATGAACAGTAGTGGCAGATATCGTCTTACCAATGGCCTCTGCAACCATAGATGTCACACGTGTGGAGGTCGATCTTCGATTCCGCTTGGCTACAATAGCAATGAATCGATCTTTCGAGGGATTCGTAACCCTTGGACGACCGGCTACAGGTCTCCGGACAACTGTTTGGCTGGTTTGGAATTGTTCCGATAATCGTGAAATGACGGAATGATGAACAACGAAGAAAAGAGCAACATCTGTGATAGACTGTCCTACTTAAATGCGTCCGACAGCCCGACAGCTCTCAGAATCTTCCATTCGTCTTCTGGCAGCCATAGAAACACGTCTAGCTTGAAAACAAATCGTACGAATGTTCTAAACACCTTTCATCAGCACTTACATGCAACTCCTGTAACCCTTCGCAATGCCGGCTTCGTATACGACTGTCTGTTTTGCATATTTCTCGACGTGAAACCGTGATTGGCTGTTACCTAACATATTTGTATACTTCCTTCTACCTTTGCAGCAAATTTCATCTTCTTTAATTGAGATTGGCTTACGGAAATTAACATTTTCCTCTCCTTGCTTAACTTTTGGAAGTGAGTGTATATATATATATAAATTTAACGTTATATTTTTATGGGTTTTCCAATAATATTTTCTCTTACTTTTTGCTGCAATCACAAATTCTCTCGCAAGTGAGTCCGTATTTAAAAAGTTCGCTATTCTGCACACGATTCACTATTGAGTCGTATTTGCAATTCCGCTTTCACTAAGTCGATATTCACGCTATTCCTGGCCTTCGTCCACACACTGTTTATGTGACTAAATACTCTCTGTGGGTAAGCATTACTCGCAGGGATGTACAAAATGGAAGACACAATTTTCATCTGCTCGACCGATTTTTCATGCTTTTTGAAATACTCTGCCCATAGTTTGTCATTGCAATCACCATCTGTGCTATCACCGTGTACTTCCTGATCTGTATATAAATTGATCTTGTAAATAAATATCGCGAAAACTTTAATTTTAGTCTGTGACGTTCATGCTACCTGTCGGATTACTACGAAGTCACAACGTTCAACGGATTTACAAGATGCCAATTTCAATTTAAAAAAAAACTGGAATAGTTTCCGCTACATTCCGGGACAATTTAGCACTTATCCGGGATCAGGGACAGCGATTACAATTCCGGGACAATTCCGGCCAATCCGGGACAGTTGTCATCCCTAGTCTTACATACATTTTTTTTTTGTCTAATGCAGAGGCACTTTGTTGTGAGATATTCGCCCGCGATTATCGATGATTACCGGAATTATAAATTGCGGTAATCGAATTATTACCACGATTTACTGGCTACTTTATTATGGGAGCACCATATAGGTGAACCAGCATTGCTCCCTATGAGTGGGGCGACATGAGAAATACCAAGCCTTATTCGGGATTTGAACACAATCCCACTGTGAGGCATCTCAGAACGCTAACCACTACACCATGTGGACGGCCTATTGCATAACATAAATATTCTCATCACTAACGTCAAGTTAGTAGCATAATTATAACTTAACTAACAGTCACATTAAATGCTGAGACTGTAAGCATACGTTAACTGAAATCACTTCTAGTATATTTCTTCATATAAACTGAAACAAAGCTATTACTAAAAATCCACCACAACAATTCTTTTCCTTTTAAAAAATAGAGTAAATATTTTCAAGGATAATAGTCTCTAAGATACATACCTAAACAAAAATTATCTTTATTGATTGCTGTAATCTCTGAGCAGAGGATGAAATTCTTTTCATAAAGAGCAATACGGCCATTTAGAACAATAGAGAAACCTCCTTATCGAGGATTTAATTTATGCGTCTGCAATTAGGGTTTCAATTCAAAAATAACAACTTTACTTATCCTCTCCGGAATGGGGGAAAAAACGGGAAAAGGAAAGTCTAATAATGCTTCCTGTGAGATTTAGAGGAATTCATGCTGCAGTTTGTCTAAGCTTCTGTTACAAGAAACGGAGGCTTCTGCATTATTCATAAATGCGTTCAGTTTTCTTCCATGAGCGATACATAATTACAGGAATTTCTCCTCCGGGGAACCTAAAAACTTATCTCTTACTTTAATTAACATTTCTGTCATGAAGCTAAATAGAAGCATCATTTATGCAGCATTTTTGATGTCTGTGGAAATCCAAGCTGCTAAAGTAATAGAATCGCTTTATCAAACTAGGACTCCTTTTAAAAAAATAAGATGAATGTTGCACTTTATCACACAGCACACATAATATCTTTGAAATTCACAAACACATTTTGCTTTTCTTTTACATGCTTTAATAATCAAAATTTGCATTTTCTCACAGTGATTTGCACTTCAATATAACGTTTCAGCAGAATTTTTTATGATTTCCAGATTTCTCTGAATTGTTTCATTTACCGATAAAGATGACTTGAATTAAAAGAACTATTCTTTTTAAAGCAACAGGGTTTTATTACAATATTTTATAAAAGTTAATGATAGTATCAGAACTTGTAATATAAAAAATTCATTTCTATGCTAATATTCTTTAAAGTAAATGTCGCCTCTAATAATCTCAAAATAGTTTTTCAGTTTAAACTATGTTTCACCCCTTAGGTGTTCATCCTTTAACTGGTTTCCTTTTCCTATAGGAATTGCAAACTTTCAATAGTCAATATATTTTCTTTCCAAACTAGAAATGCACGATATAAAATGATTTCTTGTTTAATATAAGGTCCAAAGTACAATGATATTTCTTCAAGTTCAAAATAGACGTTTTTTGTAACATAATATACACATATGAATATTTATTATTATCTCATTAAACAAGATATAAGAAGAAATTTCTATTTGAAATTTGCTTTCAAATTTTCTGCAGTGTTATCTTCTGTAATTTTAGTTTCTTCCATAATTTGGTCTCTTGACTAAATACTTTTTCGTTCATTCAATACTGTTCAAAACTGCACAAACTTCCATTGTACAGAATATGTAAAACACCTAAGCTTATAACACTGTCTAATGGAGGTCCAGGACACCAAGTAATATTGGAATAGTTTTCGAGGATCGATAATCGAATTCAATCCTCCAAGCTTTCCTACTGGTATTCTACCTATTAACTATTCCAATGGCGTTAGGATGTATATTGGTATGAATTTCCTGCATCATACTCTCTTTTAACATCTTTCTCTTTCTGCACATAATATGCTGGCTTTTTACAACGATGCAAGATGCTGGCAGGATTTATTATATTTTTTCCCAACATAGCTAACATTTTAACATCCATCGATATTTTTTATATACTTCCTAATGGCCCATTAAGGTTTATTCCGGCTTTTGAGGCCGTCTATCAAGTCCGGCTTGCAAAGCCGAGAGTGTAGATGATGTCTGCAAAGATGATAGTATCTACAAAGGATTGTATCTACAAAGAGAACTCAAATGATGGCAATCTCAAGTTATTAAATTCATTCCTCGCAAACCCATCCAGAATCAAAAATTGTATTTTTATGCATCTTCCCTTTAAAATATAGAATGTAGAATGTTCGTATAAATTTCCATGAAACAGGAATTTTGTTCCTATGAACTTTGGTGCATAAAGTTACATTCTTATTTCTAGCATCTGAAAGTATATGTCTTCACTGATTTATGCACTTTTACATACTACATTCTGAAAGAATTAATTTATTCTTTATCATCCATGTTTTCGTTTTTTCCCGACGTCTAAATGAATGTCTTTTACTGTCGACAAAAATATTATTATTTAAGAAGCATAATAGCATAATCTGAGTTAGAGTATATTTTGTAAATAAGTGATACCAAAAATGTTTCTCAGTATATAGATGTTTTAAGGACATTTCTATGTTGATCACCAACAACGTAATTCACTTCGATTTCCTGGCGATAAATCAGCATTTGAATCATTTTATATTTTCAAGAAATAACGACCTGTAAATTGCGATGAACGACCCGTTAAGAAATTGATAACTGAAATTTGAATTGTCATTGAAGCCGATGTTTTCTGTTTAAATTTTTTTCTGAAGTTTTATTTATAAAATTGTTCTCTTATGTATATCAGGGACAGAAGTGTGAAAAACAAATCTGTCACCATAAATTTCGATAAAAAATATACCTCTTAAACTCTATATATTTTTTAATGTAAATCAGCTTTGGCCCCTTTAAGTAAAGGTTTTATAAATCATTTATTATTCTATCTGTTCCATAAAACCATCGGTCGAAAAAATATTTGAATTCCTTCTATATTCACTTTTCAAACGTACCACAAGTGTAAAATAACTTTTCTTTTAAATTGGATTTGATAATCACAAATTCAGAAGATTAAACACTTTCGGGAAACACTAGTATTATCTGCAGCAATTTTGTGACTTCCCTTCCATACACTGATTTGTAATTTTGATTAAATATTGAATGCTTGATATTCAAAACTTTATTTCCTCTTTTTGGAAATGCAAACTAAAATCTAGAGGCTTCATGATTTATTCATAAATGTATTCACTTTTCTTTCCCGAGTGATAAATGATAATAGAAATCCTACCCCAGGGACTCCAAGAACTTGAGTCTGTTGCACAAATTAACGTCTCTATCGTGCAGATAAACGTCATTTTTTTAGAATTTATGTTTGTCACATAACCTTCTGTAATAATACCTCCTCGTGTAACAGCACGCCTTCATATGCATGAAGTTCTTCAGGGTTTCAAGAAAAAAAAATTAGGATCATTATATTTTTGTCGCTGAAGAAAGTGTTTAGAGAAGAGAAATGCTTATTATGTGTTTACAACACAGAAAATGTTCTGTTTGAAGGTTCCTGATTTTTTGGCTCTAAGGATAAAAATCTTTTGTTAAACTATGTCGCATATTTCTTAAGGGGTTATGCGGATGAAACGAAAAATTTCTCAGATTTAGAAATTACGTTGTTTTTAGACTGGCCAATATTCTTCATTTTTCGAACATATGTCCTCGACGAATGCTTCGCTTCGACTTGAGGAATTAATAAAAGTATTTTCCTAAAATTTAAGATCCGAAATATGAACTCCCCATTGGGATTACGGGATTGCCGATAGTGATATATTCATAGTGTTAAAAGTTTAAAAACCCAATTAAATAAAGCTTAATTATATTTAAGTAATAGCCAAAAATAAAGGAGAATTAATATTTAATTAAAGTTTCACATTTTTTAAGGCGGTTTAGTTTAATTTCCATTGAAAAAATATATTTTTTAAACTTCTATTAATATTTAGGCATTTAACGAAATTTATGTTTAGCGTCACATTACAAGGGTGACCTGACTACCTACTGCACTTTTAACAAATTTCTGCATTTTTCTGAAAGTATCAAGTTTTCTAAGAACGTTTTAACTTCACTAATGTTAATAATTCCTGTTGAGTGTAACGAGATATAATTAAAAGTCCGTTCTCTGAGAAGCATAACTCCGGAAATTCTGCTCATCTTTCTCTAAAACCTATAGCGAGACTTCTTTTGGATGCCAAAATATGGT